>VXBA01000855.1:3270549-3327298 GCA_013399895.1 Serilophus lunatus | reverse complement strand
CCGGGCCCCGGCCTTTCCTGAGCGCGCTGCCCGGGCAGGGCGGCGGGGCCCGGGGAGCCCGGGCGGGAAGGGAAGGGAAGGGAAGGGGCTACAGGTGGGACGAGCTGTGCCCCCGCCCGCCCGCGGCCGAGCCCTGCCCGGGGAGCGCGGGCAGAGCTGTGCTGCCCGACCCCGGGACGGACGGGCTGTCCTTCCAGCCTCTGCCACAGAGCTCTGTGTACCCCCTGTCCCCGTCCCTGTCCCTAGTGTCAGGTTATTATTTATTGTTGTTTATTATTATCAATTATCTCTTTGTCTCCTCCTCCGCCTTAATTTTACAAATGAATCGCCCTCGCTGCTCAGTGCAGCTCTGCCTTCCCAGGGCGGGCGTGTGTTCCTGGCTGATTTTTGTCTGCCAATGTGTGAAAAGATAACGATCCTCCTCTGAGAGATTAAAAGAAAAACATCTTGGTCCGGATGTGTTCTGTTTCCTGTGGAAGGGAAGAGGAGGTTACACGTCTCGGGTGTCCCGAGGAGGAATGCACCCGTATTTAGGAAGTGTTTGGATAGAAAGTACTGGGGTTGGTTAGTTTGTTTTCTATAAAGGTTGCTTTGTTACCTGTAAAGAAAAGTACTTCTCTGTATCTTCCCGGCTCACGGTGGTTTCTGGTACCTGAAGTTGTTAGTTTATTGACTTTGCTCTTTTCTCCCCGAAGCAGATTCTCTGTTTTCACTTGAAAACGTGATACACAGCATAGGCATAAAGTCCTGTCAAAGCCTTTATCCCACAGACACCTGCCTTATTTGAACAAATGTGGTGTGGGAGAAGGGGAGGCAGGGTTAGTAGCCTTTGTCTTGTGTGGTTAATGTTACATGAATCTTTATTTTCCTCTTCTAAAAAGATGGAAGACTGTTTGGCAAAGAAAATGGAGATCACTGTTTCAGAAGCTGAAAAACGGACTGGGAGGAATGCCATGAACATACAAGAAACATACACTGCTTACCTCATTGAGACGAGGTGGGTGATGAGAGCAGAGTACATGGATGTGCCATTCTAAACAGATTTTCCCTCCTTCTACCCCTAAAAATATTCAGGTACAGTTGATGAGAGAATTTAGCTGGTTTGTGCCTTGGCATGTGGTTATCAACTCACTCTGGAGGATGTTTTCTTGTGAAAACTTGGCAGCTGGTCTTCGGTGCTGGTGTTGTGTAACTGTGCTGTAATTCTTCATTTGGAACTGGATGGAAAAATGTGTGCACGAAAGTTGTTGCTTTAATAGTGTCTGCAACTGCTTGGTTAATTCTTAGACATAGTTTGGATAAATTTATACACACATTTATGAGGTTATAAGTGAGAAAGAGCTGAAGTTAAGCTTGCTGGAGATCGCAAGAAAATAAAGAAGTCTCATGACTTATGTGGTCAAAATTTAGTACTGTGCTAATATTGAGTGTTTTGCTTGATCTGATCACCACATACTCCTTGTAGATGGCCTAAGGGTTAGGGTTAATTAACTGTTTCCTTTCTTCATACTGGCTAGAACTTTCACTGGAGAACTTGCTGCTTTCAATCTTCTTGTGTTAACAAGATTAGTGGTACCAGTTCGGGAAACAACTTAAGATTTTAAGTATTGAGGAGTGAACAAAGCTTTAAAATCTTCTTTAACTTATCTTTACTTCCCAAGCAGTCACAGATGACTCCTATAATGCAGGATCATGTTACTCAGCAGAGGCAAGAATTTCGAAATTAGACTTTATTACTAGTTTTGTTTCTCTCTTCTTTGTATTGCCAGTTTTAACCTTTGGGCCTTGCCTTGGGAATCATCTGCTCACATATAAAACCTGAAGCAAAGCAGTTGTGTTTTGCAAAGGCTCTGAAGAGCTCAAACTGCAGTGCTGTCACACAAACCTTCTAGCTGGTAGTTAAAAGGCTTCTTGGCTTGTGTGACTAGTGGCCACACCAGTCACAGTGACTGCAGACCTACTGGGATATGTTTGCTGTGGTTTTGCTGAACTTAGAGAATAAAATCCCAAATAGACACCTATTGCGCTGTTCAAATATTGTAGTTCTTTGGCAGTTGCTTGGATTCTTAAAAAATACTTTCACAGTGTGTTGATACTGAGGATCACCTCTTCTCATGTAAGTCATGTTATTTTTCTTGCAATGATACTTCTGAAGGAAAAGAGAAGAAAACTGGAGTCATTGGTGTCTAACTGTGATGTGAAGTGTGCTCTGGGGGCAGCTTTATGCAGCCCCAGAACATGCTGACAGCATCTCCTTTCCCAGTCATGCTTGTGTTACTTTAGACTTGCTCTGCTGGACTTTCCCAGTGGCAAAGCTGTATTTTGCTGCTGGATTGCAATTTTTCATTTAGATTTATTTTATTCTCTGGTCAGCAAGTACCAGGACCAATTATATCTTTGTCACAGAAGTATTGAAAATGTGAGTTTGTCACATCTCTAATAAAATAGGTTCTCTATTCCTTTTGCTGAGAAGGCAAAATTTCTTGCATAAATATAATTGGTGGCTGTTAAATGTGCTTCCTGCTGAGCCTGTAGCTGTAGGTGGCCTTCACAGCAATTTGTCTATGGGTAATAGGATATTTTGTAGCTGAAGAATAAAACTGTTTATAGTAATGTAAAAAGAAGACCACTTAATAATAGTTGCATTATGTTTATATGAACTGGGGTTCCACTGTTACTGCTATCTAGGATTTAATTTCAGTTTTAATTGAGGAATTTTATCTGGGTGAATGAGATGGATGCAATTATGGCCCGTGTGTGTTTGTTACAGAGCAGGTCTGAGTGCTTAAACTTTTAACACATAAGTTTCATTAGGGCTGGTGACAATGTTTTCAAAATGCAAGTGATGGTGTTGCTTTTTCTTTTCAATATAAACAGATTTATTTCTATGCTCACATCTTCATGTGACTTTTATGATTTTTTTTGAGTGATTTAGATGCATTTCAAACAACCTCCGCTGCTGCAGAACACAGGACCTCAGCAAATTCCAAGGAGTTTGCTTCTTGAAAGCATCCTCTCTATTCTTGGTTCACACCTTTGTGCATTAGCTGATTGGATTTCTGTGGAGAACTGTTAGTCATGATGTCAGTTTGTTTCACAGCTTCTGTTAAACTATACAGTTATTTAAAAATAACTTAGTTTTTATATTTTCCCTGTGAGAAGAGGGGACCCTTCCACACCTCTTTGTGGGAAATGGCATTAAGGCAGGTACAAATTCTTATAATTAAGATGTGTGGCTAAATATTCCTTCAGCCTATCTCTTGCTTTATATAAGGGAAATTGCAAATACCCAGGACCCTTCTTAAATTCAAACTTGCTTGTTAGATTTTTAGGCAGCTGTGTCTTATATCAGAGCCTGCATGACACTGAAGTAATTTGACAAGGTGGCTCAGTACATTTAACTCCCCCAGTATGACTGGGAAGTTACTAAGCTTATTTCTATTTCTGGTATTTGGAAAGTTTTCCAATGGTTGAGTTGTGACAGGGGTGATACCTGCTTCTCTTGCATTGCCTTTCTGAAGTGTGAGAACTTCTAAAGAAAGTTTCTGTGAGAGAAATTAAGCTGAAATCCACCAGCCAGCCAGGCCACAGTTGAGTGGTAGCAGTGCTGCACTGTGGGATTTTGTGAGATTTTCCTTGGTTATGTTTTGTTTGAATACCCTTCCCAAAGTCTCCCATTCCATGCTGGGCTAGGTAAAAAGCCCATGCATGAGTTTCCAGGGAAAAGGCACAGGATGGAAGTTCACAGGGGTGGCTGACAAAACAGCAGAAGGCAGATTTTGGTCATTGAGAGTCAGGAGGACTTGTCTGCTTCTTCCAAAGGAGGTACTAGGAAAGAAGAGTCTCAATTCAGCATGACTTTTAACAGGGGAGAGTTGGGAGGTGAAAGAAGACAGAGGAGTTGAAAATATACTGTTGATTTTTTGGTATGTTTTATGTATATATTTTAATGTATATATTCATTAATTACGACAAGCTGAGTGACAGTGTAAAAAACCAAGAACCACCTGCTGTGAAAAATCTTCTGGCAAGGGAAGTGCCTCTCTGTCATACAGCTTGCCAGGCAGAAGAGCAATCACTGGACATCAGCTGTCTGAGGGGCCTGAATACAGAGATTGTTCCTAAATAACCTGTGGGAAAAGTGGCCCATCCCTCTAAGATGGTGCTCCTGTGCACAGAGAGTGAACCTTGCCCACTGCAAGGGGGTGAAAGTGTCACTTCTCATTCACTGGAAGGTCAAAGGCTGAAGGCAAAGTTACTGCTTCTGCCATTAAGAGGTGATTGCTTTTACAAGGAAATAAAACTGTGTATTTCCTTCTTGTCTGATTTAATATTTTGCAGCCATTTGTCTTTTTCTTGCATTCAGAATTGTTTAATGGCTCATTTAAGATAATTGGTTTTAAAGGGGAAGTGAGAAGAGGTTAATTAGCTGGACTAAAGTTTTCACATTGGCACTTTGAATTAAGGCAAATGAACGTGACATGGAGTAATGTAATCTTGGAATTGGTTGTGATAACATCAGTTATGAATGTGAAAGCTGAAGGTTTCAATTTTGTCTTTTTAATTTTTTCAGGCAGGTCGGTTCATTCAATGAATAACTTGCATTGTTAAAACGACTTAAAGGGGAAACATATGGTTTTCCTGCCTGAAGACTGTACAAGTATTATATTGTGTTTTTAGAACCAAAACAAATTGAGAAGTTTGACTGAATGTCAACAAGTGATTATAATCTTAATTGAAACTGGTCTGTAATACTTGCATTTAATGGGAGAGTTCATAACGTGGTCTGAAAAATTAGATGGTAGTGAAGGTATGGAGTGTAATGAGTACCTTTGTGGATTTCTACTTCCTTTCTGAAATGGGGTTCCTGGGGAGAAATGTTCTTGTAATTGGTGATAGTTTATGGCCTCATATGTAGCCAGGTGGAGACATTTTTGGTGTGATTAAAAAAAAAAAAAGGTTTCTCTCATCTTGTTTGGCTGTTCCAAATCCATCCACACAGTTTGAAACTCTCATTACTTGGTTTGTAAGGCCCTGGTGCAGATGCAGGCTCTGAACTGAGGGCTGTGCAGTGCTTTCCCACCACAGCTTTGCAGAGAACTTTGCTGCTCCCGTCTTTTACCCAGCTCTGCCATGTTGTGTGCTCTAGGGAGCAGAATCTGGCAGCTTTACTGTAAGCCTGGCTGTAAGGGGGAATCTGAAACTGGTATTAATAGTTTCAAAATAATTCTAAATTTATCCAAATGAACTAATTAAAGAAGCATGGCTTCTTTGTTAAGTCCTATATAGGTACCCTCCTGATGAAGATAAAAGCAACAAGAGCAACTGTAAAAGGCACTAAGTACTCACTTTAGTACTTCTAAGACAGAGTAAATGCATGTTAGAATAAAGGATGTAGAAGAAAAGAAATGGTCTGAGAAGAGAAATAACATCAGGCTGCTGAACACAGACTGCAGGGAGGAGGTTGTATTGGATACTGTCTAGTTAAGAAAGAACAAACTACACAGGCAGGTTTGACCTTCAAGATTCTCTGGCAGTTATTTAATCTTTTTCTTCAAGGAAGCTTTTGTGTCCCTCATAAGGGTTGTAAAGCTTGACTAACTTAGACTCAGGGAAGCTTAGCCTGTTGGCCACAGATCTGCTTTGTCAGAATAAACTGTCAGTAGGCTTTAGATCTAGTAAACTTCCTCAGTGTCTTCAGTGTGGGGCAGGGAAGGTGCAGTGAGGGCCATGATCTGGTCTGGCAGTTTTGCTTCCTTCCTCCTGGAGTTTCTGAGGCCCTGTGTGGACATAAAACTTCAAGTAACAAGGGGGTGGTTTGTGCTGCTGTGGGACTGGGTTCCTCCATCAAGCTGTGGTCCTTTCCTGCTGAAGAGCTACACTCCTAAGTGACCTTTTAAAATTTTGATTAATACTTAGTTTTAATTTTCTGCTTAACTTTTGTGCATATGTGTGGATTGAGATATTACTACTACAATTCTTTTAAAGTAACTGGTGTGTTCTTGTCAATTCTAACAAATACTAAGCTCATACATCGGGCATGTTGAGAAAGTTTTCTGACAGCTGAGGCTCCACATGGTCTTTGCTGCTTCTAGTTTATAATTAACTGTGCAAAACAGTTATGGAGCTCTGAGGGTAATTGACAGTGGGACATTCTGCTGTCAGGAGGCTGTGATTTCTTACACCATCAGTGAGCTGTCACTGGGCTGACCTGAACCCTTGCAGATGATGAATGGACTGCTGCACTATTAAAATATGTGATGATTCTGTTGGTGTATTTGCCTTCCTTCAATATTTGTAGGATAGGAATGTGAAATGTAAGTGCATTTGCCTCTATAGGTCTGTAATCACTTCTGTGGAAGTAGAGTATATATATAGTTCCCCAAACATCCTTGAATATGTGAAGTCACTTTCTAAAGACAGTCTTCTTGATTTCATTTCTTTTTCTACTGTTAGTTTGCCACAAGGCACTATTTTTTAGTTGCTTTCTCACACCTATGGTGTTGAAATTGTTGAAACTTATTAAATGATAATGTGATTCTCTTGACTGCAGAAAACTGGGAGTTCTAAGGAAAGTACAGATCAACTTTTACATGATAAAGCTGACTTGGCAAAAAATGGGTGTGTAGGGGAATGGTGAGTCAGAGCAGGATGAGTTAAGGCAGATCAATGATAGAAGACAAGCTGCCTAACTTTATACTACTAATGTATGTTCCTGTAATTGTATTTGATGTAAGAGTGACATATTGAGGCCACTTAGAAAATTTGAGGTGATTCTTTCCTAGCATCTTGTGAAACTGTATTTCTACAGCAGTGCACATGAAAAAGTACAAATGTTTCTGGCCCAGACTTTATTGGAAGATAAATTCCTTTTCATTCTTCCCTGTACTGACCTCTTCTATGTTACAGGTTATTCAAAAAATGATCCATGTAATATATTGGACTTGCTCTGCATTGGGAATTAATTTGGTTAGAGGCAGAAGGCAACACTTAAGCACATGCTGTGTTGAAATAGAACAGACAAATGAAGTTTGCTAAGTACCTTCTGTTTGGGAAGTAGAAAACTTTGTATTTGAAGTTGCCACTGGCAATGTAAGCCCATAGAATAAGTTAAGTGGAGAGGAGAAAAGAATACAACTAGCAGTACTTTTCCTTAGGGCCTCATATTGACAAGAACGATATTTAAAAAATAAAGTGAACTTGTCCTTGCAGTCAACCTTTTGTGGCAAATTCTTAAGTCTCTGTAGCTCTGCTGTATGTCTGAGGTGTGTAAGTCTATCATAAATGTCAGTAATGTGTGCACACACTGAGCCTGTCTCTAGCAAAGAGGTGATGCACTCAGTCTTAAACTTCAGTCATTTTAGAAAGAAATGAATCATGAAACTTTCCTATTACAGAAAAATCAATACAAGAAAGACGCGCTGGTTAAATACAGCTCCTGTGCCAATCCCAGGGCTACATTTTCTGTGACCAGGAAATGGTTATGCATCAATGTGACAGAGACATGTAATAGCAATGGACCAAATGCACCTTGCAGTTTGTTTTTCTTCATTTTCTCGTTCTTGTCAAATAGAACATCCGTAGTATTATGATGAACTCTTTGTTCCAGATCTGACCCTAAATACAGGAAGATTATGGATTCAGAGTTAAGGGTGGCTGCAATCTGGTTCATTCTGTTCAGTGTATCTCCCAAGCTTTGGATGAGTCTCTGGTGTCTTCCTGCTGTTGCAGCAGCATCTGTGTCTGCAGCACAGCTGGGGCCGCCTGGGATGTGGCTGGATTCTCAGGGCAGTCCTGACCTGTGTTTTCTTTCTCTCTCTATTTATGTTTGCTTGTGCAGTGTTCTCAGACAGGGTCCGCATAATACTGGGATGTATTGATGGTGGCAGTCTTGCTTAAGGGTTGATGACAATCCATGCAAAAGTAGTGCTCTTGAAACCCATGGTGTAAGTCAATGCAACCAGTTGACAGCTGCTGAAGCTGGAGATGAAAAGGATCTGTAACACTGAAGTACTTCTGTGTGAGTGTCTTGAACGGCCAGATTGTTGATCAAACCCTGCTGGCAATTTCTCCTCTAGGACTGTAAAGTTTGTGCCTTCAGCTTTTGGCTAAACAATGACCCTTTCGAGGCAGAGTAGCTCTATTCCTTGTCTATTGAAATTTGCCTCTTGCTCAGCAGTAGTTCAGTCACTGCATACCTGCTTTGAGCTGAAGTGTTCTTGACATATTTAAATTGTGCAGCATTTAGTGTGGGGAGGAATGCCTATCAGTCCAGCAATAAGCTGAGTTTACCCTCCTCAGAACTCTCTTGAGTTGCAGTTGCAACCTCATTGAATCAAAGTACTCTTAGTTGAGAAGAATTTTGTGGGATGTTGGCAGTGTGGTTTAGTGGCTGCCAGCAGTTGTGTTCACCTCTTCTTCTTAAGTCACTCTCCAGCAGTTTTAATCTGTAACAGTTTGTGTTGAATGCTATGAATACATACTTTATTCTTCTTCCTTATGAAGTTTTTTAACTCCTACAAATTAAGTCACCTGAATAAATGCCCTTTCCCCAAGGTAGGGGTAGACATACAGAAATAGTTCTACCTTACTCATTTAAAAAACTATTTTTTGCATAAATTTGTATTACATTATTTCCACCTCAAGATGTGAGACTGCCTTGGAGTGGGATTGTTGTTTTTTCAGTTGATTAGAAATCCAGCCTTGTAAGTTAGGCTTAAAAAATTCAATGCTTTGTGTACTGCTTAGTTCTAAAACTTCAGAAAGTCTTATGAATTCAAGAGCTGTATGGCCTGACTTCTGCTGGAAGGAATAATGTAGCAGACTGTTGTACTGAGTACCATGGGAGGAACTGCTTGTAGCTCACACCTTGCCGTGCCCAGTTCCAAGCTCTGTAGCACAAGAAGGATGTGCCCTTACTGGTGCAACTCCAGTGAAGGGCCATGAGAGTGATTATGGAGCATCTGACATGCAGGGAAAGGCTGAGAGAGATGGGATTCAGCCTCTGGAAGAGACAGCTGATTTTAGAATCAATATGTGGTGGGGAGGTAAAGAAGATGGAGTCAGACTTTTTCTGGGGTGCAGAGAGAGGACAAGAGGTAGCAGCCACAAATTCAAACATAGGAAATGCCATTTAAATGTCAGAAAACCCTTCTGTTGTGAAGGTTGTCAAATAAGGGAATGGGGTGCCCATTGTGTTGGAAGAGTCTCTGTCCTTGGAGTTACTCAAAACCCAGGTGTATGTGGCTCTGAGCAAGGTAGTTGGACCACAGACATAGAGATGTCCCTTCCAACTCAACTGATCTGTGATCATCTCATAACATACTTAATACTGTTCCATGTAGGTTTATGGCAGTGCTTTGTATGCTAATTAGTCACTTAAATTAAGAACTAAAGCAGACATAGACATCACTGGTTTCTGTAAAGTGTCTTGTCTGAATTCCCTCTCTGTGTTTATTCTGGCCTAGGGTAACTGCCAAGAAATGTTACTGACTCAATGTTTACTTTATGATATTGCAAAGTATTTCTGTTGCTTTAAATGTCTTGTGTGAAAAATGATTTTTCTTGTCAAATTTTTATATTTCTTTCAAATCCTACAGTATTTCATGATTTCTTCTTTTATAGTAACTTAAAATCCTTTAATACCTTGCTGGGTCATGTTGGTTTTAAATTTTCAGATGCATCTATTTTGTACCTGCTTACTCTAGCTAGTTTGTTATGTCCTTAAACCTTAAATGTCAAAAGATGCCACTTTGAACAAAATAAATAAATAATTTTAAATTTGCTGTGTTTTCCTAAAAGTATCCTTTAAAATTTCTTAATACTTTTAAAGCTGTATTTGTAAGTATTCTAGCTGCTGCATGCAAGAAAATTTTTGTCCTCAGAAATTTTTTCCACTGAAGAGTGAATTCCTTCTTGTAGTACTCTGTATCCTTCAGCTGCTTATGAAATTGTGCTGATTTGGAGCCTAACACTGTTCCAAGAGAAATATATCTAATTCTACACTGATGTGAACTAGGTCACCTGTGTAGCTCTTTACTTGACTGTGATATGCTTGCTTGTTTTTGGTATGTAAATACCAAGTCGATTTCTCCTGTGTTCCTAAAAAATTTGAGTGCTATCAGGCAGAAATTACAAATATTTTAAAATTAAATACATAGACATTAAGGTTGCTTAATTAATGTTGCTTTAGGTTATGGGCTAGTTATGCAGTAATCAGTAGTATCCTTGTGGCTTTTGCTCTGACTGTGCTGATGAGAGGGAATAGGTGATAGCCTGCTAATGCTCAAATTTGCTGCTTTGTCTTTCAGAGCTGTGGAGTCCCAGAGTGAGGGACAATGTGCCCCCGTGGACTCCCTGTGGCGACGTTACAGTGAGTTTGAGCTGTTGAGGAATTACCTGTCGGTTACTTACCCACATATTGTTGTTCCACCTCTGCCAGAAAAAAGGGTAAGGCAACCTGGGCTGCAGCTTGCTTTGTTTTGTTTGTTATTTATTTGCTCCTGACACTCTGCTGTTTAACTAGGCTGACTTTGTTTGGCATAAGCTGTCGGCAGATAATATGGATCCAGATTTTGTGGAAAGAAGAAGAATTGGTTTGGAAAACTTCTTGTTACGTGTGGCTTCACATCCTGTTCTTTGCCAAGACAAAATCTTTTATTCATTTTTAACACAGGTAAAGTTATTTCTAAATACATTCTGTAATGATTATTTAAGATAATGTTCTTTTGCTCTTCTTCCCTTCTCTTGACCCATAGCTTGTTGTTCTATGTCAAGAGCAAGGACAGACAATGTGAATAAACTTGAGTTGAAAAAGGCTTGCCCTGTTAAAAGTTCCTTAACAACCCACTGCAGTCATACAGTTGCCCTTCTAATGTGCCTTATGACTTCCTTCCAGTCAAGTTTTAAGGCTCCTTAAAGAGAATTTCCACCTCCTTGGGACAGCATATTGGAAACTTAATGCATGTTGGTTTAGAAAACTTCCCTAGGACTAAAGCTGAAATAGTTAGCCTGCTATGCTGCTGGCTGCAGAGACAGTACTGGCTTCTAGTTCACTCTTTGGATGTCCGTGGTTTCTTTAGCTTTGCAGTTTGGATCGTGATCCATTCATACATGTTGTGACCCAAAAGCAGTACAATACGTTGTCACAAAAGTTTTGGTCCAATTGTCAGCTTAAGCACTGCATTCTGCAGCATTGCATTCAGCTTCAGGAGGTGATGGATGGTTCTTTTTTTCTGTGCTTTGATGAGAGATTCCCAGATAGTGGACTGAGGAGCTGTGTGTGCCACAGCACAGTATAGGATGTAGGTGAGAAGGTGAAAACAGTGGAAAACCAACCACTTCATCTGAGCCAGGTGATGGCTTGTGCACATAAACTGTTGTCACCTGTGTGTTCCCTGTATGCCCTCTGCCTCGAGCTGCAAAGGTCCTTGGAGCTGCTGATAATCTCAAGGGCAAGAGATGACACCCTTCCTTCTAAAGGGCTGAGCTACTTCTTTAGACAAAGCTGTGTGGCTCCTGCCTCCTCCTGATAGAATGAGGTAATGGAGTAGTGAAGAGAAGAGGGGTTTGGGGGGAGGTTGGTATGTAAGCACAACATAATGATTGGTTATTCTTAACCCAGAATCGTGGAAAGATATGAGGAGAGCAGCAGAGGCAAAAGATAGGCTCACTAGAGAAGTTCTTCTGATATAGGCTGTCAAATAGGGACTTGCAAAAGCTGCAGCACTTCAACTGAACATTCTTTTCCTGTATTTTTAGGAAGGTGGATGGAAAGAAATGGTGAATGAAACTGGATTTCAGTTAAAGGTAATTACTGCAATTGTCTCATGCCTGCTGTGACACAGACATATTCTAGCAAACATGTTTTAGGCTATTTGTGAAAGGCACTGCTTTATGTATACTTGTAACTACAAAACCCAAGGATGTTCTTGGCATATGATAGGCAGGACTGCAGTTAAGTTCTCTAGCAGGCTTGTTATATGCCTATGTAATTTTGCTGCTAATGTAGAATTTAAAAGTACTTAAAAGTAATGAACTTGAGCCCATAGCAGTGCTTTTTTATGCTGTCAGTTTAGTTTAGCATCATTTTAAAGAGGGGTGTCAGATTTAGCCTGGTAAGAGGTGCAAGGTGTCAAGAAAAAAGAAAGGTAAGCAAAGAGGTCTGAACTGTAGGACTTCTTTACAAGAAGCAGTTGGTGAAAAGGACTAAGACAGACAGATTTGGTGCCCCTTAACTGTTCAACAGAATGTGTCTTGAAGTAATACTATCCCCATTGACATCAGTGAGTTCATGGCTGGGTAAACTAATGGAAGACTTTTGGGAATAAATGATCAAAGGTTGTATGTCTGTACAGGTCAAGAATCTGAGAAGCTGATAGATTGCTGGGCTGTGTCTGGAAGAGTTACTGTATGGGGACAAATACTGAGCTTTTTGTTACATTGTAATGTGATCTGCTCTCCTGAAATCACAACTGAAAACTTGGTGGATTATGAAGAATTATTCTAAATAGTGAGAGCTAAAGAAAATCCCTGGTGCTCTTTTCCTCAGTGTCCAAGGGACTTTGATACTGACACTTACTGTTGGTAACTTAAGTTGACAGTAATTCTCTTCCATCACAGTAAAGGTTTGCATATTGCTCGTGTTCATAATGCAAACAATGTAAAGCACTGACATTGTGTGTTTGTAGCAGCACATCTTTATTTCAGCTTGCACTCATAGGGGTTCAGAAGGTTTGTACTGGCAGGGTAAGTTCAGGAGTGCACACAGTGGTGTGTGTATGGAAGAAAACTCATAGCAGAACGCTGAGAATATTTGCCTACCTGAAAACACACTGTAGATTAAATGAGAGATGAGTAAGTCCTGTTTTCCTTCTAGATTTTTGTAGAATTTCCCTTTTGCAGTTGCAGTTTCCTTAGGAAAGAAAAAGCCTGTTTCAAAAGCCTGTTAAAGAGCATCTTTCCTTTATTCTACTTCTTAAGTATAAACCCTCAAGATTTAGCATTAAGCTGGAGGAAAAATCTCTGTTCACTGTATGTCTTAGACTGGAATCAGACCACTGGTTTACATGTTGCTGCTTCCTCTGCTGCAATAAAGCAGGATGTGTGTTTTGTCTGAAAGGGCTCGAGTCAGGCTAACTAAACATTGAATTAGGCCTTAATGCAGTGTAGCATGTTATAGCTGAATGTTGATGTTGGAGACTTTGTTTATTCTGCCAACTGTATCATTAAATCATGCCTTTCCTCCCTCCCACCCCCAGCACTTAATTTTGTATTTAAGGGATTTGTCGCTTGGGATTTTAACCCTTCTTTTAGGAAAGAGAAAATTCTCCTCTATTTAGTTTACTTAAATGATTATAGGATCGTAGTAGGAATTAACTGTCTGAAAACTCCTCAACTGTACCTCGTTTGATGGGAAGTTCATCTCTAAAATGCTTGTGCATGTTAGTCTTAAATCAATTTTAAGACTGCACAGATGTTTTTCTAGAAGCCTAACTGGTGCAAATGCTCAAAAGTGGTGTGTGGGAGTTACTGGGCTGTGATTGGCAAGAAGGAAATAGCCCTACTTAGGTGGTTGAGTGTTGGCAGGACTGTGCTTCCTGCCTCACAGTGCTTGTATACTTACTGACCTCTTCCTTCAGGGCACTGCATGTGTCTGTGACAAAAGACAAAAATGTTGCCCTATAACTAGGTTTGGAAGTGATCCTTTCCAAGTGTAAACCTGTGTAATGTGCATGCTGTCCCAACACACTCAAATGGCTCTGGGGTCTGCTTTTTTAACATAAATACAGTGGTTTGTATAATGGCTACTTAGAGGGAAGGACTCTGATAATTCAGTGTATCCAGGTGGTGTTTGTACTGAGAGAGAATGTGTGAGGAATACACATGTGTGTGTGAACATGTGTGTGAACAACCCAAAATGTAACTGGCTTATGTATTGAATTGTTGGGGTATAGCAGTGTAGATCCAAGACCACACAAGCCTATGAAGCACCCTGAACAGACATAAAGGCTGAGACTTGGAGTTCTGGTACTGTTTTGTGTTCCTTGTCCTACCTGGGATGTATTTCCCCATGCTGCCTTGTCTCCCCTTTGCAAGACATTCTTACTGGAGTGCCACATACAGTGGTGACACAATGAACCTGTTTTCTCCTGATGTCAGTCAGTCTTAGTCCTGAGGGTTTTGTTCACTTACCTTTTGGTTTGTGGATTATGTTTTGTTTTGGTGGTTTGGTCGTTGGAAGGACAGTTAAAGTTAACCTGACTCTCCCAAGTCCACCACTAAACCATGTCCCCAAGTGCCAGATCAACATGTCTTGTAAACACCTCCAGGGATGGTGACTCCATCACTTCCCCAGGCACCCTGATCCTGTGTTTGACAAATCCTTTTGGCAAAGAAGTTTTTCCTAGCATCCAGTCTAAACTTCTCCTGGTGCAACTTGAGGCCATTTCCTCTTGTCCTATTGCTTGTTACATGGGGGAAGAGACCAACCTCCACCTCACCACAACCCAGTTTCAGGCAGTTGTAGAGAGCAATAAAGTCTCCCCTGAGCATCCTTTTTTTGCTATCTAGTTATGGTGTATCTTCTGCTCAGCCCAAATGCAGTAGGAGGTGAAACAGTCTCAGACTGTGCCTGTCTCATCTGTAAAGGTTATTGCAAGGGCCCTAAGGGAAGGACTCTGTCTTGGTTTGGGAAAACACTGTGTTCCCTTTACTGTCAAATTCAAGCTAGCTCTTCAAGCTGAGTTGGCTGTAACAGTGCACAAAATATTCCTGTGTCATGTACCAGCCAAGCAGGTACTGCTGAAGTAACTCACTGCTCACAGCTGTGGCACAGCCTGTGAGCTGAGGAGGACACTACAGGAAATCTATACACTTCACAAGGGGTGCTTGTTTATTTTACTTTTACTGAGGAGAGGGATGTTTTGATCAAAAGTAAACCCCAGCCATTTACCCTGATTAAGAATTTTCCTGCAGTATAGATAAGCCCTGAGTGAGCTGTGTGTAAAAATGCATTATAGAAGAGTTGAAGTGCTGTGGCACCTCTGTGGATGAGGCTGGGATTTCTCATCTGTATTGGTGTCTTGTTAAAAGTTAATACTGGTTGCACAATTTAATGTTCACTTAAACTGGAAAAAAACCCCTCCATCTTCTTAGCAAAGTTCTATGCTGCTGTTGCAGTCATTTGGTAAACCAACATCTCAAAAATTAGAGCAGCCAATTACCTTTTTAATTAGGTATTGAACTTTATTCTGTGGAGATTTATATATGCTCTACTATAGAGAAGAACATTCCATGAAAATGGCTCTATTCTGATATACAAATTACATATTTTTTGTAAAACAAGTCATAAAATAAAAGAACACTGTATATAAGATTTTGATTTCACTGGGGAACTGTTCCTTGTAATAAGGAGCATATAGAGGTCACTCTACCACTGGTTTTATTTGGTTTGAAAAATATAAAATAGCTTGTCCATATGGTCTTATGTTACCTAATTGCTTCATCTCAAAAGAATGCAGGATTGTGTATCTTAACTCCATGATTTGTGCAGCATTTTAAGAAGGGACTATTTCTGTGGGATTTGGATTATACCATCTTAATTTTAGTTGTTACTGTTTACATTATTCACAAAAATAGCTTAGTTTTTTTACTTTTTAATAAAAATGTCAGATATGCAGAGCAGCTAGTATCAACTTGTTCAATGTTTGAAGATTTAAATACGCCAGGAAGGCATATTCTGGTACTGCCAGAAGACTGAGATTTTTTTTGTCACTGAAATTTAATTGCATTAAATTAACAAAGCTTTTTTTTTTTCCCCTTTTTCAGGCAGATTCCAGATTAAAAGCTCTTAATGCAACATTCAGAGTGAAAAACCCAGACAAGTAAGATTCCACATCCATCTTCCCTCCCTTTCCCTTTTTCAGTTACAACTATGATTTCAGGTGACAGAATATTCCATCTCTTCAGTGTAAATTCAGAAAAGAAAAATTATCTTTCTGCACTTCAAATCTTAACAGAAGCCCAGTAAGGAGGTAATGTGAAAAAGTTTGATAAATCCTTCTTCTAGAAGCAGGAAGCATTTAGAAAAATTCCATCACCTTATGCAAAATGGGTATTTCATCTTAGCTAGACTGAAAGACACAAAAAAACCCCCAAAATCATGCTTAAGAAAAGAACCTCTTAATATTTGTTTGCAGGAAATCCTTCCAAGCGTGACCAGAATACAGATTGATAGTAGGTCTTTCCAAAAATCTGCTAGTGTACAATTTGGGATGCACACACCCTGGTGTTGCATAGTTCTCTTCAAGCTGCCAATTTTCACAGATGCTTTTGGAAGTCCTTAGGTCAGTTCAGCTCTGTTACTGTTTAGGAAGCTCTGGGACGGACACTGGAGCAAATCTGCAGGATGGAAAAACTGCTCAGAATTGTCAGGGTATGAAGTGGAAGGTTCATCACACCCTGGGTGACGTGGGAAGGGTAAAATGCAGTGGAAACATCAGTGTGCAGCAACAGGGCCAAGAGGTGTTGTTGCTGTTTGCCATCCATAAGCCATGGAGACCCATATGAAGTGCCTTTCTGGGTCCATCCCATGTCCTGAAGTGGCAACAGGAAACACTGTTTAGGGAGAGCCCACATGTCTGCTTTCTGTTCCCTTTGTACTTCCATAGAATCTGTGGGTATTATATTAAGGATGTTAGAGGATACATATTTTTCTGATCTTTATAGACTTGAATTGATCCAGTCCCTACCTTTTTTCTTTGCTTGCTTTTACAGTCTTCTGTGGCAGCTAGGAAGGTTTGAGCTAGGGTTTAATACAAAAGAAAGCATTCATGAAGGAGATGGGAAGACAGAATTTCTCTATCTGCTGGTGAAATTTGCCCTCTGAATGCTTCATCCTTGGTCATCTTCCTCTGTGAATAGTAGGAATTGGTTTTCCTGCTTTCACAGCAGGGAAACCTTCCCAGAAGTCTGACTTTAGGCATAGGTAGGCAAGACTTTTTAGGGAATATCCTGTTATCTTTTGAGGTGACCATGTTTCAAATAGCAAAGCTGTTGTGAGAAGTGGAATGTGTTAAAAAGCAGGAAAAGAGTTAATGCAAGGAAAACATGAGAGAAGGCTTGTAACAAAACCAATTGTTTAATAAATAACTGATGAGCAGGAGTTGTTGGGTTTTTGTTTTAATTTAGGGAAAGCCTTTTACCATAGCATGTGTGGCTCTAACAGGAGGGGCAGTGCCTTGCTCTGCCCAGCACATTTCACACATGAGCTGCCTGGGATGTGGTGCCTTGCCCCTCTCTTTTACTCTTCCTGCTGGTGTGGCTGGGGGGTAAAAGTAGTTCAAGGTCACCTTGCTGAAACCAGAGGTGTGACTGCTGTGTGGAGGGTTGGCTTTCAGGTTCCTGGAGCAGGAGGGGTTCAGGTGCAGAACAGCTGCAGCTCCCAGTCCAAGTTGCCCTGTGGAGCTGCAGCCCTTGGCTTAGCGAGGTGAGGAGCTCTGTACAGCTGAAACAAGGCTGCTCTTCCAAGTCAAACGTAGACTGGAAACTAAACCTTCTCCTGTGGGAAGCAGTTTATATTTTTAATGGTGGAATTAAATGATGATAAAAATATGATGTTCTGGTACTCAGAGGTAAATATGTATCTTGCAGACCTCTGATTTGGTGTTCTGGTGCCATCCTTTTGTTCTTTTTCTGGGTTTTAGTCAAAACAAATTTTCTCTGTGTGTGAAAGATTTCTGTAGAAAACACTAAATCCTTTCCTAAGGAAAGGATTTTTTTTTAAGTAGCTCTCTGATTTTTTTTGTCTGGCTACTCAGACAGGAGGCTTGTTCTCTAGTGAACACTTTAGTGTCTTCCTTCACAAAACCAGGAGAATGGCACTGCCCTCACTGATGCAGGGAGGAGTACTGCTGATGCACCAAGTAAATAACTTATACTGAAATGCTGTCTACTGTGAATATATTTTTTTTATTTTCCAGTGTCATAAAAGATATTTTTAAGAGACCTGCTGGTGTTCTACCAGCATGACCTGTTCAGTTCTTCATTTGTGTCTCAATTTCTATTGAATAGGTCAATTAAGTATCTAGACTGTTGGTAATGTTGCAGGACCAGTAAAACCAAGTCAAAAGCGTTAGTTAAAAAAGCCTCAGTTACTAAGTGCCAAAACTGTCTTGTTTCAATCTTCTACTGTTATGATGCACTGGAAAGTAAATGTCACTTTGTGTGCCTCACTGAACTCAGTTTGGAAATTACTTTATAATTATGTAAATTTTTTTACATGAGCAATGAGTAGGACTTAAGCAAAGAAATAAACCTTTGAGCTGCAATACCACCAGCCTCTTAAAAACAGTTTTTCCTAAAAGTTGTATTTTTAAAAATATTTTCAACCTTCTCAGAAGATTGGGAAAATAAATAGCAGCATTTTGGTTTATGCTTTTCTGAGGGGGAAAAAAAAAAGAAAAGAAGACAACTTGGTAATGAAGCAGTCATTCTAAATTTTATTTTTTTTTTTTAATGGAAGAGGAATTAGTGTGGGAGAAGATGTATTGCTGTTGGATTCCAGGATACTGAAAGTTCTCTTTGGTTCCTGACTCTTGCCTTGTGGGAGTACAGCATTCCTAAAAGATTTCTTGCCAAAAACAGGATAAATAAAACTTTTCATTATATATTTCTGGAGTGGAAAGAGGAGTCTTCCTGAGCTGAAGGCTTGGTTTTTAATCTTTTGGTTTTAGTTCAGTTACTTCAAGTATCTTCACTGTACGTGTCTGCAGCTGTCTGACATGCAGCCCTTGTGCATATTTTATAAAGTGTAAACTGAAAAGATTGCTCTCTAAATCCCACTGTGCAGATCAATGACTACATTTCTTTTTCCCATACAGTTTCTCTGCTAGCTTTTAAATCTTTTTATGTACTTTAACCCTGTGTGTGTTATGATCTTATAAAGATGCTTCTTGGACATCAGAAATACTAGAAATCATAATAAAGCTTCTACTTCCTGAATGTAAGAACGAGAATATTTTAGGGAAAGATTTCCTGGCAGGGGAGGAATTTCATACTTGGTCACCCAAAACAAGTGACCCAACTCATTTCACTAAGACCTCTTGGGTACAAGCTGTTCTGAATACAAAGCCTGACTGTGTGGCTGTGGTGGGAGGCGGGATGAAGTTTCTTTTTCATTCTGGAACATCAACCTGGAAGGCTAATCTTAGTCTCCCGTTCCTTAATTCTAGTTGCATTCTTCTGTGTTTGTTTATTTTCAGATCATTGTTTAGAAATTTAGGTAAAGCTGTTTCTGGCTTCTCATCTGGATGAAATAAATACATTCTTGTGTTGCAAAGTAGGTCATGAGTTAGACTTGTGTGTAGTGTGCACCAGAGGCTGTTGCTGTGGCTTAATTGGTTGCCTGTCACTAGCAAAGCTGTGGTAAAGTCATTAGCATGAGCTAAAGGTATCAGCTTAAACTGCCTCCAAGGCTTAACTGGGTTGGCTGATAAAATGCCTCTTCCTCAGAAGTGACAGGCCAGCAATGGCACATGGTCACTTGCAATGGATTACCTGTCTGGTACCTTGTTAAGATGTAGTGATTTGATAGCTTTTAGCCATACACAACTCCTCTGCAGGTGTAAATAGGATTTCATACGTAAGGTTAGTTACTGTATGGATTAACCTTAGTGGAATTGTGAATGCTCCCTTGAACTCCTGAAAAGGTATGCCCAAAACTGGCTAGGTGGCAGCTTGAAAGCAAAGTATCTTTGTCAGGTCAGAAACGTGCTTTTATTAAGAAATACACTTCAGCAGACTTTGGCTTTGTACTTATTTGAGTCTGTGCTGATCACTAACCCTTGCTTTTATAAATCCCATTAAAAAAAATCAAAACCAACAACAGTGACATAGTAACTTCAGCTAACTACTTTTATTTCATAAAATTTTATCACTTAAATTGATCTGAACCTTCAACCTTTTCATGTAAAAAAAAAAAATAGCAGTTGGGGAAGTGTTGGGTTGTTGCTTTAGGGAAATTAAACTCTGCAGTCACTTCTTTAGGAGTCTTCAGCTAATTCCACTCCAGCACAGTCCAGGCTCCTTCTCTGTGCCTGTAGGGTTGTGGCTCTATTGTGCATGCTGTGAAAGCTTGCTTTCATGATGGCTAATGATGTACTATCTGTTTCCTGCTCCCAGGAGATTTACTGAGCTAAAACACTATAGCGATGAACTGCAGTCTGTCATATCACACCTTCTGCGAGTCAGAGCTGTAAGTATTTCCCATGTGTGTCGTGACAAATAGTATGATTTATTTATAAGGCAGTATTTCTTGTTTAGTCAAGAGAAGTGCTATATGTGTTCTAGAACAAGGGCAGATTTGCCTAAGGGAGTGTGTCTCTGGAGTGTGGAGCAGGAGACAACAAGGGGTGGGGGCACTGACTTTGTACAGATTTGAGAGGGGGAAAGAGTTCCAAATATGATTGTTGAGTTTGACAGTGCATGTCGCTCATCTGCCCTCTCCTATGATGATCACATACCAGAGAGAGGTGTTTCAAACAGGACTGAGGTGTCTGCTTCTCTCTTCCCAGCAAATGAGTTACTTTTGCTGAATGCTTGGGCTGGGAAGGGCCCTAAAACACAAGTTTCTGGTCAGACATATAATACTTTGTTTTCCAGAGCTTGTAGCATGAATCCTGTATGCTCCCCAGAATGCTTTTCCTTTTTTTAGCTTGTTCTTCAATCTGCAAAGAATAATACTCTTTCTAATGATGAGAACAATGATGTTATGCATCAAGATACTGTATGGGTTGAGAGTGGAAGGTTATTATTTTTTAAAGTCACAGAAATAGGAAATTACAGTTCCAGTAATGAGAGCATGATACTTCTTTTTAGTATGTTCAGTAGGCATTTAATTTTTGATGGAAGCTGTGTGGCAGAGAGGATAGTAATGGATTGCCCCATTGAGTTGAGATTCTTCAGAGGATTAATCACTGATGTTTACAGACAGTGCTGTTTTCTCAGGCTTGTGTATATGAGATCTGTCAGGCAATTTGCTTATGTCCCCTTTTTATTGCTATGACGGACATAATAATAATGGTAGCTCATGCAGAACTTCACTCTCAGTCATTGGTACATCATGATTCCAAAGGCATTGTCTGGATTACAACTCATACTTCAGAGTGTACACCTGCCTTTTCTGCTGAGGTGGTTGTTGCCAGCATTGTAGTGCTGGCTGCAGCAGGTACTGACACTGCAAACAGCTGAAATGACATCTAGCTTGAGCAATAAGTTCTGCAGTGGATAGCTCATTTCCTTTCCCTCAGCTCACAGAGCTGAGTGGAAAAATCAGGTCACTTGTTAGAATTCTACTGTTGGTTTCCTTACAGTCTTGATGTCAGGATGGGCTTGTGTTGACATCTGTAAGTTAAATAAACAAATGTGCATGTAAATTTGGCATTATTCAGATAAAGGATGCCTTATATTTTGCTACCAAAAACTGAAGGTAACTTGGTTATTTATGGACTCCAAAGGCATATCCCAAAAATGAGCACTTCCAAAGAAATAGCTGAAGTGCTGCTTTTCAGTACAGCCTTGACTGCAACTTCAGCATTAAGACTTGCAAGACTGTTGATTTTTCTTTCAGTAGTGGCTTAGATTAGATTTGGGCCTAATCTTGTTTACCTGTGTAAGAATATTAGGGCTTTTTCCTGGAATTTGTATGTGGGTTTTCACAAAGCAATTGCACTTAATGTTGATGCCCCAAAACCTGTCTCTCCAATGTTTTAGAGGGTAGCAGACCGACTGTATGGTGTGTACAAAGTCCATGGCAACTATGGAAGAGTATTCAGGTAGGAGTTCATCCATTTTTTAAATAAACACAAGGACAGATGTGGGGAGAGAGAAGGGGATTTGTTGGTTACGTTGTTATGCTTTTGACAAGTCTATCTGAAGCATTTGATTGCCCACCTTGAGAAGCTCTGTACTGCAGGGGTTACAGATCTGCTGAGCTTAGCCTCTGGTGGAAGACTTCAGCTTTTTGTGTTGTGTGCCAGACCCTGGGGCCTTTTTGTTTCTTCAGAAAGTAACTCACTATCTTGTCTTCATGCAGTTGTCTCTGAAAAGATTTTAGGTCCTTGTAATGGTTAAAAATCAACAATTATATCTATCCAACATTAGTAGCTTTTTAAAGGGAATTTGCCAGTAGGTTTTTTTGATTTATATGAGTGAATTGCATGCTCGAGTTTTCCATCTCACTCGAGAATTAAAGAATCTAAACTTCTGGTTAAGGGAAACCTCCTGCTTCTACACACTGTTCAAGTGCTAAATTTAATTCTCTGGGTTAATGGATTGCAGATGTCTTTCTCATTGGGGGTTTTAAAATGAAATTAGGTATAGTTCTGTAATAACACAAAGACAAACAAATGTCAACATCAGCAGAGTGGAATGTTTATGAAAAAATGAAGGACAGAACAGATGCATTACACATAAATTATGTGAAATATAAGGGGAACTTCTCCTTTTTTCCTTGTAGAAAGAGTTATGAGTATAATTCTTGTAATTAAGAACTCAAATAAGATTTCACAAAGCTAAGCCACAATTAAAATTGCAGTGTACCTACCAGGATGTCCAGAACAAGTCTCTTGCTATCTTTATTGTGGCTCTGTTTCTTTCTTTATCTAAATAATCTCTCTAATATAAATAGGTAGTTGTAGTAAAAAGACAGTTGCAAGTTGATACTTTTTTCGGGAATAGAACTACGTAGCAGTCTACTATGAAAACAGAAAGCTACATACATCAAATGGCTTCAGCAGAAATAAAATGCTTGCAAAAGTCAAATCCAACCCACTGGTTTTTGGAATTGGAGGCTTCTGTGTGATGTGTTGTGAAAGCTTAGTTTCTTCTTGATGAGCATGTTAGACCAAAATTTGGTTTAGAAAGTTCATCATTGTTTTTGTCCTCTCCCCATTTATCTTCAGTTTTAGGTGGTTTGGATTTGGTTGGTTGGTTTTGTTTTAGATAGAAGTTGAGCTCTTTGAACAAGACTTTCTGCTCAAAACCAATCTCAAACTAAGTATATTTGTGACAATGAGTTTAGGGACAAGTGTTTAACAGAGTGCCATAAATAGCCTTGTCACAGTGTCATTGCTGCTCCTTAGAGAAAGAAAACTGTTTGGCCAAGTCTAACTTTGAGGCAGTTTCCATTCAGGTGTCACCTGGAAAGTAACTATATACAGGATGCAGCTTATTAACTTCCCTTACCCTTCATGTGTGATGTTGTTTCTCATTTGTTTTTCCTACAGCGAGTGGAGTGCAATAGAAAAGGAGATGGGGGATGGGTTGCAGAGTGCTGGCCACCACATGGATGTGTAAGTACTGACTGAATATCTGATAGTTTGATGTAAGCCAGATGTGGAACTCTCCCTCTTTCCTCTCTTTTCCCTCAACCCCAAAGTACATACGAGCACTGAGAAAGTTGGGGGTGCATTGTTTTTAGGTTTACAGTGTTTCTGTGACTTGGAGCCAGGCACAGTTTCAGCATCCATATACTGTATTAAGTAGCTCAAAAAGTCTCAGGAGGACCAGAGGGGTTTCTTTTTTTATTATTATTTTGAAATTGTGGAAGTGTTTGGAATTATTCCAGGGGTTTTTTTAAGCTACTATGCCAGAAACTGGTGGAATACAACTTTAATGTTCTGCAGACCTGATGAGATCCATTTGATTTTGATAGCAGCAGTTTGTACCATGCAGTAGATGGTACACAGAATTGGACTTAATTACAGATTTAATTAGTCAGCACCAAAACTCCAATGGATTCTTGAAACAAACACTGACTGGATATAATAAAGAATAGAATCCTCCTTCTTTGCATCTTTAGAGTCAGTTGGCAGAGTATGTGAAGTACAGCCTTCAAAATAAGAGTCAGGCACATGAGAGTGCTCACAGAAGTGGTATTCTAGGTTCCTGCTTTCAGGTAGTCATGTATAGCAAGTGAAACAGCATTTCTTACCACTCTGATTTCCCTTCTGTAATCCCACAGAACAGATAAGTAACAACTGCAGCAAGTGATGGAAGGTTTTTGACACTTCATCCAATATTTTTACTGATAAAGTGTAATTTGTGTGGAAATAAAGTTATCAAGTTTAATTTACAGTGCAGATTTACATATGTACTACTGCCTGGTTGGTGTTGTCAAGTTATCAAATTGTCAGTTGTTACTGGTCTTGTCAAGTGGAAGGGTTTGAAGAGCCACACCCTCGTGTTCTTCAGATTATCAGATCTTTAAGAATTTGAACCCTTCTGAATAATTTATTCACATGTCTATGTTTTGGCTAATGTGATGGTTTGCATCCAAGAAAACCTATAATAAGTTTTAGGCAGAGGGCTCTGGTGAGAATAAAGAATTAGAGAATGTGTTCCACTTTCGGAAGACAAATAATTGAGGTAACATTGTATTCCAATGTTAAGCACCTACTGCAGTAGGCAGGAATTGAAGAGATTATGAAAACATGCTATAATACAGTGGAGCTAAAGATTCAAAAGTAGGTTTTCAGTGGTTCAGATACACTACGCCAGTATGTCAAACACTAGAAATGAAAGAATTTTGTCTCACTTCTCAGACAGGAGGCTGAACCCCTCTCCACACATTCACAGTATTTAATATTTTTATCTGTAACACCATTGTGGCTAAAGATGCAGAGTAATGGCAGTGGATAACTGCTATTCTGGGTAACTTTAATCACTGCATGAAGCCTGAGGTAGCTTTCATTGCCTGTCATCTCCTCTGCTCTGGCACTCTCCTACAACAGTAATCCCTTAGTGACAGTCAAGCAAGAAGCAGCAGCTGTGAGATTCAGGAATTCATTCAGTGACCCATGTGGTCTCCTACCAGTAAGGTTCATATCTATGATCTCTTGAAAGTATAACTTACCAGTTCAGTTACCATTCCCATAACATCGGGCAGGGGTTTATTGCAACAGAAAGCTACTTAAAGCAGGTTGGCTAATATAGATGTTAAACTTCAAGACTAATTTAATTATTCTCTATCTACCCCATATGCTGTAGCCTTTACTAGATGTTTATTTAAACTTTTGAGTTGTTATTGTTTAGTATGATCTATAACTGGTTAATGTTTGGAGAAGACATCCCAAAGCTTCTCTGGTGTGTGGTGTTATTAGAAGATGAAGCTTGCTAAAGTGACAGAATATGCTGAGAAATTTGGAGTGTATGGCTATAGCTCCAGCATCTAGAAGATGAAAGACTTCTTCTGTTCTTTATGCTATCAATGAGTGACCCTTTATCTCTGAATCAACTAGACTGTCATTACAGGTGGAACCAGTCTAAACTAAAGCAGGGGCTTAGTTAGTTCCCACGAAGAGTGAGAACATGTTAAGTACCTTTAGAACTTATTGTAATGTTTCTCCTTAACATTATCCCTGGTTTGCCTAAATTTAGGCAGCCAGAAATGCAGCTTGTTTTACTAGGTTTTTTTTTTTCCAAATAAAACTCCTGTCTAGGTAAGGTAGGATTTTGTTTGGTGGGATTTTTTGGTTGGGTTTTTTTTAACGCTGAAAATTGTTCTGCCATGGATGAGCTCTAGCACTGTTCTAAATGTAGATCTTACTTGAAATTGAAATGTAGTCCATCTGCTGCCCTGAGAAATCTTAAACTATACTATACTAAAATTATTGCACTTCAGGACTTAAAAAGAGAGAGGATAAGCCATTTATGACCTGTGTGGCTGCAAGATTTTTTCAGAACAAGTGTATTTTTCAACAAGTTACTCAAGTTTGGACTTATTCACATGATGAATCACAGTAAGGAGTTCTTTTTCTGCCTGTTCTTGTATCAGTTCTACATAAGCTGATCTGCTGTTGCTGGCCACTTCATATATTATGTGTATTCATCATTAATAGCCTTAGTAGGGCTTTTCCTGGCTGTGCCATGTCTTTGATTTTGCAGAGCATCAAAACAACTTATCGTACTTGCAGACTTATCAAAGTCATTTAACCAGTTCCTTTTCAGTTTGAGACTCTGCCACTTCTTCCATAGAGCCAGTTACTGGAGAAGCACAGGGAGAAAGGGAAAAACTCAAAGATTTTACAAAACCTTGAAAGCCAAGAGGTGCTATGATTAATTGGGTCACATTGTGCTGGTTGCTGGCATGTGCTCACTTCAGAGAGGTTGCAGATGTGTGAGGGATTGCCACATACTTGAGAATCCAGACTGAGTTATCAGAATAGATGAAGGTATTTGTGGTGGGAGCTCATTCATTCTGTTTATCTCCACTAGCTCGTGCTCTGTGCCATGGGCTAAAGTGGCATCTGGTTTCTGTGGCTGTGCCAAGGTTGATGTGCAGTTACCTCTTTAGCTGTAGGTCTGTCACTGCAAATGTGTCCAAGACAGTCATCTTGGTTAGCAAGAACCTACTAAAGACTGTTAAAGAAATACTACAAAATAGAAACAATAAAGTGCTTTTTGCTATTTTTAAGAGATGTCAGCCTAAATAACAAAACTCTTACTGAACGCAAGAGCTGCACAGTTGGTCCAAGCCCTTGCATTTCAGACTTCTCCCTAAAAGGAGGTTTAAACTTCCTGTTGCTCTGGATTGATATGCTGGACTTGCAGAGCAGACAAAGCAACAGACTTTGAAGGAGCTGAAGGGATTTGATGTTATGGTGTTCTGAGCACCACTATGAGTTATCTGGTACTTGGGCTGAATAATGAGCCATGAAAGCAGCCTCTTTGCTTTTCAGAAGATATGATGTTCACATTCCTGTCCCTTAATGCTTTAAGCCTTACAGGATTTCTACTGCAGCACATCTCTTTTTTTGTCTGGGTGCTGCCTATTGACGATCCATGAAGAAAAGGAATAAATTGGTTTTCTTTCCTGTGAGGAAAAACTGCCCCTTCTTCAGCAGGAAACTTAGGATAGGTTTTGTCAGAAGACTCATTGCAGTAACAACCAAAGAAACAGGCCCACAGGAATGTTTGTATTAGCTGATTCAGAGTTTAATTAAAAAGAAAGAAAAACCCCTTTTTGGAAGTTCCCTTCTCTGCTTCACTCTGTCACTGGTATTTCTGTCAAATACGTGTCCTCCCTTGTTCCTGGATGTGTCTCCTAAAAGGTTAAATTTAGCAACTTTACATTTGTCTCTGGCTGTTTTTCACTAGATATGCAGCTTCTATTGATGACATTCTGGAAGAAGAGGAACACTATGCAGATCAGCTGAAAGAATATCTCTTCTATGCAGAAGCATTACGGTATGTACAGAAATCTAAAGCTCAGATGGAAGCTGTTGTCCTTTTCTTTTGTGTTGATGTTGAATTTGGTTTGGTATCCTCATCTGTTCTCCAAGAAAGGAAAATTTCAGTACTGTGGAGTCTCCATGTTCTCATCTCTTATTTTGCTCCCTCACATTTGATTGCCATGTGAGCAGCAATGCAAATTAGAACTGAGCTGATTAATAGTGAAAAGCCAAAAATGTTAAAATGTGTATACTGTGGAAGGAAATGCTGTTTATTCCCCTGGTTCCACTGTTTCCTTGGCTTCTGGTGTAATAGTGCCCCAGTGTGCTGAAAATATCAGCTTTCGAATGAGGTAGGGCAAAGAGAGCTTGCTATAGCCATTACAAATTCCAGGAACTTTCAAACTGCCCAATATAACTTTCATCTACTGTGCAGCATTGTGCAACTAAATACTGATTATTTTGTTTGGTGTTGTTTTACATTAGTCTTTATCCAGCGGTCATCCCTTACAAGTGTGGACACGAAAGCAAAATGCTTTATGCTGAAAGACTGTGCCTGGAGCTATTGTGGTTTCCACAGGCTAGCTCCTGAGCCTCTTGGAGAGGTCCAGTAGTGCTGTAGGGAATTGGGCTGGCAAGTGTGCTGGCTGCTGTGTGGGAACCCAGAGCAGTAGTAGCCTCTCCTGGGAGATGAGCGTGCATCCGGCACGGATGTAGCATCGTCAGCCCACACAGGACTGGGACTTAGTGCAGGTGGTCAGAGGAAAACTCCTCTTTTCCAGATGAAAGGCACTGTATGAATCTAGAAGCAGTTTCTTGTTTCATTGTTTAAAAAACAAAATGTGAGTAATTTTATGATTGGCTGATAGATTTGTGCTGTGACAGCTACTGTCTCCAAGGTACCTTTTGTCAAAGCTGTGATTTTTCTGTAATGTATTTTGGATGAAACTATTTTACAGTGGCATCCTTAAGTAGGTGGTAGGGCTTGTATTGCTCATTGTGTCTTGGAGTGAGTTGAAAAGGAGGAGCAGAATGTGGCTGTACTAACAACTTTATTTATACTTGGATCCAAGCTTGCTTAACTACAGCCTTTGTAGAGCTATGCAGTCTGTGATAAGGCTGTTGAATTTGAGCTTGAAAAATGACTGGAGGTGCTTCCCATCAAAAACCAAACAAAACATGATGGCATTTGTAAAATTTACATGGAGAGAAACACAGCAAAACAAGTATTACATGACTGGTCTTTCATTACTTTTCAGGGCAGTTTGCAGGAAACACGAACTAATGCAATATGATTTGGAAATGGCTGCACAGGACCTAACATCTAAGAAACAGCAGTGTGAGGAGCTGGCAACAGGAGTGAGTCTTTCCACTTTCTTCTCCAAGATGCCTCTTTTTTTAATGTATTTTTTATTTGAGCCAAGCTACTTAGAATGACATTTAAATGGCACCAGCTTGCTAGCTGCTGCCTATGAGAAGTGGTATCACATGAGCTGTAGACATCTGGGGTTTAAAGTGACTTAGTTCTTGGTGACATAAGCTGTTTGTGCCAAACTTCTTTTATTGAATACCGAGCTAGTAAAGGGTTGCAGTAAATATGACTTGTGCAGAATAACACAGAGAACTCTGTACCAAAGATCAAAATGCTGGGAATTCCAAAAGGCTTCCTCTGTCTTTTGAACAGAGGGTGTTACTGATGAATGGTGTTAGTCCCTTTTATATGGAAGATAATGTTACCTAAAACATCATCTGAAAAGAGTAACTGACAGTTTTTTGAATTCTTAATGTTGCTCTTGGATCTATTGATGTTCTAAATGGAACTTCTTTTTGGATTTCTTTTACTTAGTTTCTTTCCTACTTAAGTAAGAAGACTGCTCGGAAAGTTTACCTGTATCAGCCTTAGAGTTTGATCATCAAATTACTTCCTCCCTACTTAGCTTGATGTAATGTAAGCCACCTTAGCTACCTATCAATCAATGAAATCAAGGTTAAAGCAAAACATCAGCCAAATTATAAGAATAAACACAAATGCTGGTAAAAATCACCTGATGTCTTGTGGCTGTGCTCAGGAATCCCAGATCAACAGTGTGTTTGTTTTTTGTAGACTGTGAGAACTTTCTCCCTGAAGGGGATGACCAGCAAGCTCTTTGGACAGGAAACCCCTGAACAGAGGGAAGCCAAGATAAAGGTTCTAGAAGAGCAGATACAGGAAGGAGAAGAGCAACTGAAGTCTAAAAATCTGGAGGGCAGGTAAACGGGCTTGACTGTTTCAAAGAAAACACAGGGCTTGTCTTAACAAAAGTCCCTGACTGGGTGCTCTTGAAGGTGTTTGCATTTTATAAGTGTTTTTAATATATTCTTGGTGTTTATGAGCTGTCTATAAAAGCTCCTGTCAGCTGCAAGTTGTGAAATAAAGTGCAGTACATGCAGTTAGCTTCTGGTCTGAGTGTATGGCTTATGTAAAACCTGATGACTTTCCCAGTTACTGAGCCCACTCTAATGGCTGACTTGCATGCTTTTATGTTCAACTAGTAATATATTTAGCAGGTGGGCTTGTAGGTCTGCAGATGAGTAGGTTGAGACTCAAAAGCTGATTTGCTTCAAATGTATTTGTATTTAGTTTGTTTTATGTATATGGGTCCTGAGCTCATATTCTGCAACTTCTTATATGGGGGAAAACTGATTCCTGTTTGAAAGAGATTAGAAGCTCTGGTGAGCTGTGTTTGAGTAACTGCTTCTTGGTGCTCTAATGAAATTTTCTTCAGGAATGCAAAAATGAAAAATAGGAACTAACATTCCTAAAGCCATGTGATTGTGTCAAAGCATGTTCATCGTGTAACATTAGGAGACACCACGTTTACCCCTTATATGTTAGCATTAGAGCTGGAAAGATAAGACTTAAGTTCATGAGTAGTTCAAAACAACAAGACACTCAGTAAATGCAATTTCTTAATCATTTTGCTAGATGTATTAGAGATGTGCTTTTCTAGCTCTGGAAGCAATTTTCAAGTGAATACTTGCCTTGTATGTAAAGTCCAGCACAAATGAAAGCATGAGTTACAGATATCTGCCTCCACTTTATTTAAGGAAACCTGGACTACACATCACCAAACCAAAATTCATTTCTGAAGCGAATTGTCCAAGTTAAATATGCATTGTAAATATTTGTTGTACTTGACAGTCTCACATCCTGATGATAAGTGAGTTTTTACATTGGAAAGACGAAGATCCTGACTTGACAATTGAAAAAGAAACATGCAAAGTTGTGTGCTGAATTGCATAAAGATTTAGTCACCCAACAGAATCTAAAGAAAAAAGTGTGTTCTGACTTTATGCTGGTTCTGTGGCAGTAATGCTTCCTTGGGAAAAATACACCAAACCAAACTAGCATCCTGTGAAACTGGTTGTCTAGGTTAAAAACCTTGGGATGATGGAGAATTAGATAGTGGTGCCAGTCCTAGAACAAGGACACGGAGGGATGCATAACGATTGCAGGACTTGGTTCACTGACTGAAAGGTGGAGCACTGTGTCATACACAGCTTCTCTGCTGAGGGTCCAGAGGAGGGAAGGTGAGCTGAGAATGGAGCATGTCAAACAGTTACTAACAGAAATAATTGCTTTTAATTTCAGAGACTTTGTGAAAAGTGCCTGGGCTGACATTGAACGGTTTAAAGAGCAAAAGAATCACGATTTGAAGGAGGCACTTATAAGCTATGCTGTCATGCAGATCAGCATGTGCAAAAAGGTATGTTTGGCTTTTTATCGTATCAGCAGGGGGTCAGATGCAGACTTTCAGTAACTAGGAACATGGCAGTCACAGGAGATTGGAAGTCACTAATGTAAAACCTTTCACATACTCTATTCTACTTGAACTCAGTGACATGGTAATGTTGAGAGATACATATTTATTTATATTTATAATAGACAGTGTCCTCCAATTTCAGTGTGGTCTCTCCCTTTCTCTTGTGTGAAGTTCTGTGAGACTTCTTTGTGGAGTCTTTTGTAGAAGAAAGTCCGTGGATGGGGTTTGCAAATAAATTATATTTCCATCTATTGATCTTTTTTAACTGTTTTTTTTTTTTAAAGGGAATTCAAGTTTGGACAAATGCGAAGGAATGCTTCAGCAAGATGTGATTATCTGGGAATGAATTCTTCCTCCAAGTGCCAGAGAATGGAAGCACAGTGTACAACACCAACGTTAAGTTGCTACATGACTTACATACAATTCATGAAATAAATGTACTTGCTAATAAAGGACAAAAAGGACATGTTGTTAAATGTTTAGCCTTGACTGCCACTTCTGTGGCACGTTTTATATGTGGGAGCAAATAATGCAGGGGTAAAAGAGTTACTGAAAACTACAGCTCTGTATTGGGACAAAGGTATAGGGAAAGTTATCCCAGAAAGTATGAACTGAACTGTTCTGAGACTTGTGAAACACCATGCTCTGTAATGTGTAGATCACTTCCAGATGCCCTTCTTTCCAACCCTTGCTGTTTAGAATTTTTAATGCTCGAGGGTGCTTTGTTTTTATAATGGGGCACACAGTTGTGTTCTCGAGATCTACACCATGGACAAAAAATGAAATACTGTAATGCCTAGAGTTCATATTTAAATGCCTTTGCATGTCCCTAGAGAAATATGCTTTTCCAGAGTTAAGGTTAAGCAGTCTCAAGCTCCTGAGATGTTTGAAACTCTCTACAGTAGAGGTGTTGTACAGTGGTTTGATAACAATATTCTGCATTTACTGGTTCCCACTTCAGTTTTGATACGGGCATTGATTTCTTATTAAACTTCTTCCTGCAAGTAAAGGAGACTGGTGATCCAGCTGAGCAGCAAAACCAAAGTCAAAGCTGGTAAGAAGCAGATGCAACTTCTGTTTGGTTGTTTGGAACCTGTTTACACTAGATGTGAATCTGGCCTGTGGTACCTTGTTATAACTGAAGTTGTTTGGTTCTTAAGCAAATAGTTCTTGATGAAGGTGCTGAAATAAAAAACCTGCCGCTTCTGTAGTACTTCAGAGTGGTGATGTGCAGGATCCACAATGAACCAAGGTGTCTGTTTGGCCCTTGTAATGATGTTTCAGTGTGTGTGTATGTGTGTGTATATATATATACACACACACCTGTATGCCATGATTTGCAGTTAGAGGTATTTGCATTAAATGTTTCCAGTTATGAAAATCACTTACCACTGTTTAATATTGGGCTTTTTCTACATCCTTACTGAAAGTTCTTGAAGTCTTGTGGAATTTGTCAGACTTGATTGCTAGTCTTGAAGGAAGCTTTGTAATATTCTGTTGAAAAGTGTATTTAATTACTCTGTCTTATAACACTACTCAGATTTTCTTTTTTTAGAAGATACTCCAGAAAGTCCTTAAATGTTCTTTTGATAAAACTATCTCAGTGTAATTACTGATATGTCCCATGTCACTTTTGTCTCTGCAGCATTTCTTTTCTATAAAAGCATTTTAAATAATTCATACATCTGGTGTACACTACAGCTTAAAACACTGAAGTAAAATGCTGGTCCCTGATAACCTGTGTTGGCTTTTTCAAAGCATATGATAGTGACACACCTGGCTGAGAGATGATGCTGGGCAGAAAGAGGCCTCTCCATTTAACATTTACAGGGAGAAGGGTTGTTCCATTGCGAGGTTGCAGGCTGAAGGACTCTTACATTCCAAACCAAGAAGTTGCACACTTGATGTATTCAGTAAACCTTCTAAAGGAATGGTGCCTTAATACAATACCGTGAGGCACTCAGAGTAGGTATTTTTCATGCACTTTGATTTTTGGTAGATCTTTCTGGTGCCTCTTTCCATATGTCACTTGCTGTACAGCTCATTAACTGTATTAGTATGCCTTTTTTTTTTCCTTGCTAGTTGTACTAAATTTAAGAAGGGAACAAAATGGTTCTTGTAAGTTTTGTGCCAAAAAAGATAAATAAAATTGCTCTTTGATATTTTTGTTATGTTGTTTTTTGTAAAAACTCTGTCTTCCGAATTCCAAAAACTTCTGTTTGACTTCTTAAAATCAGTTCTTGTCCATCTTAGCTCTCAACTGGCTCCAAATTTGGGTTTAAAATTCAGTAAACAGCTTGCTTTTGGGTGAAGAGCATAGTGCTGAGGCCAAAATTAGATGCTTGTTACAGGTCAGCTGTCTGAATTTCATGTGTGTTGTCATCTAGGTGGGAGAAGATGCATTTGAAAAGTGCTTGCATTGTTTGACAGAAATTGGGTGAAAGGCAAGTTAAGGATAATTTGTAATATCTTTATTGCTTTTACCTCTGTCTTTCCAGAAAAGCACTTCATGTGATGTGTGTACTTGGGGATCTTGGCAAACAGTGAAGGTCTCTCCTCTTAGCTTTTTAAGGTAAAAGCTAGTTAATGGCTGTTTTCTTGGGGGTAATAGAGCCCGCATAACAGATGTTCACTTGCAAAGTGTGTATTTTTGCAGTTACAGTGTGGATTTAACTCCTGTAACTTGCTCCACTTTGCCTCGAAGAGTTTCCTTCAGTTACCACAGTAAACATCAAAAATTATTGGAACACCTTGAGAGTAACAACAGGCAGGGAGACCATTTCAACTTAATCTCAGCAAAATGCATGTATGTGCAAGCATTTACCTGCCTGCATCATCTGATTTGCTGATCCTGTTGCTTCTGTCCCACGAAGCTCTGCTGGGTACATCCTCTCTGCTCGTGCTATCTCTGCCCTTCCCTGTTATAGCAGGACCTTGACTTGTCAGTGCATTTTAGTTCCTACTGTTGTCTGCTCCCAAAATTTAGCTGGGGTGAGGGATCCAGCTGAAATGGAAAGATGGAGCGGTTTTATGAACTCTTTTTTCATGTTGTATGGTTTCAGTATCTGGCACATCAGCCCAAGCAGTGCTAACCAGCAGCTGTGTGCAGGGACTACCTTGGCAGGCGCAGAGCAAATCTTGGCACGCGAGTCCACGCCGAGGAGTTTGCCTTGTGCAGGTGAGCCAGAGGAAAGCGGCAGCTGTGGCCAAACACACAGCTGAGCCAAGGGAGCAAGGCTGAAGTCCCAGAGCAGCTGGCTGGGGTGGGAGCACGGCCTCTGAGGATTGGAGACATTGGGTTTTTGTATCGTTCTCCCTACCGCTGAAATTCCTTTGTGCATTTTAGGGAAGACAAAACACTTTCTAATGTTGCCTAAGGGATTACAGGCAAGGAAGTTGTCTTAATTCCCCACACTTGTCACACAATGGTAGGACAGGCCTCTAATCTTCGATTCCTTGTGCCCCCTGTTGTGCACATCCCTGGTGCCTCTGTCTTGTGTTTGCCCTCGGAGCTCTGTGTAATGAAAACCCCCAAACAGGAGAGCTCTAGGCATAACACAAAGAAAGGGAGCAAGCAGAATGAGAGGCAGGAAACTTGGAGTACAGGCCTTGGTGCCAAATCAAAGTACAAAATACTTGTATATCGTTAGTAAAAGCAGTTTTCTTCGTAAGCACTTTGCTGCTGCTGCCGCAGACCCATGTCTGCTCCTGCTTGTGGCCTTTTCTCCAGCAGAGCTGTGTTTTCAGGGCAGGGGTATCTCCCTAAGGATGTCGCTCTTGGTCCATCTTCTGAGAGAACCTTGGCAATGCAGGAGAGGAACTGGTGTGAGCTGCTTCCCTCTCTGGACAGCTGCTGGGGTAGGCAGGGTGCAGAGAAATGTCTCTGAGTGGCAGAGGCTTCATCGTCCCCCTAGCTGAAAAAGGAGTGGCTACCTGTGTCCCCTCCACAATGGGACTGCCTTAAGTACCCTGAGCAGCCCGGAGATGCTGAAATTCCTGCATGAGCAAAGGGTTGTGGCACTGCCTGCTGTTTTCTGACGCTTCTTGGTGTGATACAGTGTTAACAAAAAGATTTTGCAATTGTGACTTTTAGAGGGTCAAATGCAAAGGAGAAACTTTGTTGCTTTTGAATGACTTATGTAGGCTGATTGTAGAAGGTATCTAAAACATGAAGCAAAGACTAACCAGAAAGGATTTGGGGAGGATTTGGAGCAAAACAGCTCCAGAGTAAAAATACAGAACATTTGGAGGTAAGGGGAGATGGTGCTTGGACAGGCTAGGAGGGGGTTAAGCTGGACATGAGGGCAGATCTGTTTTGTGGAGACATGCACAGGAGGAGAAAAGAGACAGGGAACAGACAGGAGGGAGAACAGAGGTAGAGTGGGTGGAGGAACTGGAGAGAACAGGTGGACAGCTTCTGTACCTGCAGGCTGGGCTGTGCCAGGAGAAGGGGAAAGCAGCACTGTGTGGTCCTTGTTTTGGAGAGACGAAAAACATGAGAGAGGTGGAAACAGCAGGTAAGGAAGTCTTAAGAGCTGTCAAAGGCAGCTCTAGAGTACTAGTGATAGTATATTGATAGTATCTGAGTGAAACTTGTCATGGTGACTGTGGTCTTGAAGCTGAGTTCAACACTGATAATGATGTAGCATTTCTCCTCAGCTCAGAAGGAGAGTTTTAATTTTGTCGAATATTTTGTATCTATATTTAATATGATAATTTTGACTTCTCTCGGTAAATAAAAAAGGAAAGGAAGCTTCAGTTTTGAAAAACCCAACATAAGCTTTGTGGACACCCTGATCCTACAAACACCAGCATAATCAGCCATGAGATCTAGGGGGCCTGCTGGCTGATGCAGCTCTAAAACAGGCTGTCCCAGGTACCACCAACATCCCAAGGACTAAATTAATAGATGGCTTCTTCCTCCACAGCAAACGTGCTGTTATCTGTGTAATATCGTGGCATGTGATAACACCAATGACATTCTCTTCAGAAAGCAGCTGTAAGCGGCCGCAGGAGATAAAAAGTGAAGTTGTGGTGAGCCTCCTCCGGATGATAAGGTGGGAAATGATGTAGTCAGAGGGAAAAGACAACCCCGACTGCCCTCTTGTGGGTCTCCAGCACGAGCTCACAGGGACCGGGATACAGCTGCGGGAGGGAGGCGAAGGGCACCTTCTCCCTTCCTGCCCTGTAGGGGCACAAGAGCATCGAACAGCCGGGGTGTAATGGAAGCCTAAATACAAAGGGATGTGTAATCTGGAGCAGATTTCCATGCAGGATTTACTGATGAGTTTGTGTCTTGCAGTAGGTTTCTATTAGTAATACCATGCATTACACATGATTTGCAGCTTGTGTGCAGGTTCCTTGGGTGCCTTTCACATCACACAAATGCTGCTGTGAGTTGCACTTAAAGGTTCCTGAGCAAGTAGTATTTTTTTTATTTATTTCTAATAACTGCTTGGAACTGGTGCCAGCTGCATGGTCAGAGGGAATGACCTGTGGCCACTTGTGTAAGTAACAGTCCTGTGCAAGAAATGGCAAAATTGCCCTGGCCCAGTGCTGCTTTGAATAAGCTTTTTCTGAAGCGTGTGCTCTCTGATGACAGAGAGGCTAAATCTTATGAAGGTTGTTTCAGGGACTAAAAGCATAGACTTTATTTTCAGTCTCACTTGTTTCTGATTAAATTCTAAATGAAGTACTGGTGGCTTCTACCTGCTCACCTCTGATGGCCCTGTAGATACTGGATGCTCAGGGAGCTATAGGGAAGAGCCATGGGCATATGGTGCTGAACCAAGATCCCTCTTGGGCTGCATGAGAGCTGTACATCCCCCTCATCCTGCATTTGCCAGACTGGAGTGGGCATTACAACAGCCACAGCAACGTTCCCACACTTATGTGATATTCCCTGCACTCTTCCATAGATTGTATCAGCCACCAAGGTCATCCTGCTCATTTCAAGCTACATCTGATGTTCCCGCTGTCCTTCAGAGTGGCTTTTCCCCTGGCCTGACCATACTGGGGCTGCATGGAGCCATGCTGATCTGTTCCTTGTTTGCTTTCATCAGTTGACTCATCACTGCTTCCCAGCAGCACAGCCACCTCTCCTTTCACCTGATCTTTTCCACCTCCATCTCACCCATGGTCTCCAGTAATGCTCTTACTGCCAGGCTGTCAGTAAAGGCACTGACCAGCACAGACCCAATGCAAGAGCTCAGTGGAACCCTGCTTCCCCAAAGAGTTCCCACTTCCATTTACATCCTGAAGCCTTTGACCAGATTTTAATTTACTTTAGGGAATGCTAGGCAGGCTCTCTGCTTTCTGATTCAGAGCAGGACCAGCCCAACTGGAGTGAAGAGAGCTGTGATAAGGTGAATTGCTGCATTAATACTATTGCTTCATCAAGGAAACTGTAATCTCTTAAAATTAGAATTAACTTGACAAGATTTGTTTTTCGTGACCATGTTGATTGGCGTTAATCTCTTTTAACTCTGCATCAACTATTCTTTTTCCAGGGATTAATTCAGACTGACAGGCCTGTAGTAAGCCAGTCTTTTTAACTATGTATTTTTATAAACAGACAAAATATTTGCCTTCTTTCAGCCTTGTAAAATTACTCCTGAAATCCAAGACTTGTTGGAAATCAGCAGCCGTGGTTCAGAGATCTCTTACACTGGAATTTCTATAAGCTTGAGAAAAAGATATATGGGTTTGGAGATACAGGCATTAACTCAAGCAGCTGATGTCTAGTGCTGTACCCTGGTGTGACTCAGGAGGGAATATCTCCTTGTGATGGAGCTAATGCACAGCTGTGGTCGATGAAGAGTATGCATGATGTGTGATTTGGTTTTAGCATCCTCCCAAATTAAGTGAAAAGCGTAGCCTTGTGTAGTTTATTATTATAATGATGTATTACTTTACTGAACTTACTGAAGTATGACCAAATTCTACAATATCCCGGTGTGAAGGTGATGAATTAAGCTTTGAACCATGTAAAGTGTCAGGAATGTTCACTGATGGAGTGGGCTCATTTGTGGACCAGCAGACACCGTTTGGTCTGGATAGCCAAAGTAGTAGAGGAGATGAGGAATCCTCCTTTCAAAATCTAAAATCCTTTTCAATGTTAAATTTGCCCCAAGTACATCTTGCATCCTTATAGATAATTGGTCTTTTCTAACCTCTTATTTCTCTTCATGGTTGGCCTTAGGATTCCTTCTCTCCCCACAATACTTTACCTGGTTGTATTTCTCCTGTAAGCCAAGAGAGGGATTTTAACATGTGTTTCCTTTTCCAATTTTAGGGCACTTACTTAAAATATCCAGAAATAATTGCTGGTGATCATTCACTTTCTGTTCAAACTCCTTCTCCCTGCTGATGTAGTTACTGCTATTTTTAGCTTTAAAATGCTAAATACATAGTGCTTAGCTGGGCTTTTTCTGTTTCCTGCCAACAAATATAATGATTGGGATTACAAGGCAATTTAGTGTTTGCTGGGTTTCATATTACTTTTAAATTTGAAAACATTTCCTTTTTCTCTCTCATGTTGACATCCACTATGGAGCTTCCTGGGCTGGAGTTAAGTGAATGTGGCGATGAGTATAGAGGGGAAATTAGCTGTTAATAGGAGCAGGTTTGGAGATAAGCACAGGGTAGAAACCAGAGTGTTCTGCAAGCTCAGCTGAAGGTTTGGGTAAGGTTGAGTTTCGCAAACACAGGCTCAGATGGTGGAAAACTTTGTTAATAAATTTGGCCTCCAGGACAGCCTTTCACGTGAACTTGCCATGGTCAGGAGATGGCCCTGCTTGGCAGCTGAGCGGGAGTTACTTCTTCCATCTGAGGAGCAACATGTGGAATGTTAGAGGTCTGGTACTGAGCAACAGAGCTGGGAGCTGGCACCTCAGGTAAGAGTGGTCTATGTGGGGTGAGAACAATTTTTGGTATCCTGGGCAGACTGAGCTGCCTGAGCAGGGTAGACATGGTTGTTGGTTCAGAAGTGGTTGCTGTCAGTCACAAAAGGGCAAACCTCTTCCTCTCTTGTCACCTACCTTTCTGCCTTCCATTGGTGTTAATGCTTTGGCATGTGAACATTTCCACCAGGTATTGGTAACTCCTTTGTGCCAAGTTTATGCCCGCAGATGTGTTGTAACAGTTGTTGCCCACTCTGTGGCATTGTGCAGGCAACTGCTCCATTTCCTTCATTGCTTTTGTTCTGAATGTCCCAGCTCCATGGCTCTTCACCTTCATCTTCCCTTTATACTGGTTCAATCCCTTCCAAATTGTTCAGTCTGCCTGAACCTGCTCGAAAAATTGGGGTGGCTTCTATTGATATGGTGGCCATGCACAGTACACAGCCATCCTGCCGGAAGAATGTGCCACAAAGCCTTCATCTCTTACAAAGCAATTGCCCTCCTGATTCCTTTCTATACTTCCTATCCATTAGTTAGGGATGGAAAGGGTCTCAATAAATGTTGCTGAGTTATCTCCTCCTTCATGTCCTGCAGAGTCCTCGAAGTCCTCACCAACACTCCCAACACTCACTGGGATGTACACTGACAGACATCACACTACTTCTTTACAGGTAGCTCTATAATTATCTGCCCCTGGAAACTTAAGCTTAATTACATTTTATGTATTGGCACTAGAAAGGCAGGAAAGATGTCCCTTGAAGGACATTCTTCTCTTGTCCAGAAAGATGTGAGGTTTTGCTGAAGAGCTCTCTGGGCAGCACAGATTGCCTTTAAAGTTGGGCAGAGCAGCCATGGTCAGCAGTGCTTCTGCTCTCCCCATCTGTCTTCCTGCCCTTTCCTCTCCCATCTCCAGCCAAATGTGCTTTGTCTTTTTTTTCTCATGTTTAAAAACTGCAGAGTTCCTTTTCTAGCTTCAATATGAGCCATGTCCCTAGCACTCACTTCTCTTTTTTTCTCCATCTTCTTTACAGAGTGTGGTAAATCATCTCTGTCTGGCTTGTCCAAGAGTTCTTCAACTGCTGCATCAAAGCACTGATTTTCTTGCAGCAGGGTGACGAGGGTTCACGTTTTAGGAGCCCCTCCTGCTGCAGGTTGGTGATGTGGCAAGAGGTGCTCTTCCCCCACTGCCCCTAAGATCATGTTATATTCAGTTCTTGTCTCAGCAGCTGTCCCCGAATAAGGGATGTTTTTGGATCCAATGAACTGAACTGTGCATGGCTGTATGGGAACTCTGAATCCAGTTATTAGATTGCCATAGTCTGGGGAAAGAAAGGAAAATAAAGCACAAACTGTAAAATAGCCTCCTCTCACAGACTGATCATACCTTTGTTGAGGTCCCTTGGGTCAACACGCACCAAAGATGTTCCTTGACCTGCAAGTGTTTGAAGAGGTTAATACTGGGAAGGACAAGCTGCTTTGCTGAGTGTAAAGGTGCAGACTGGTTTGCATGTCCCAGAAGACAGACTCTGGAGTCTGGAGTAGTTTTAGTGTAGCATCCCTGGATGCTGGGCGTGAAAGATAGTTGGTCACATCCCAAGGCAAATGTTTCAGGTAGGTTGAAGGAATTGCTCCCTGGAGATCCCTGTCTGCTTCGGCTGCATGGGGAGCTGTAGAGAGATAATTAGGTTTCAGATGTAGTCTACTCTAAATGAAGAAGAGAAGCCTCTTTTTATTGTTAAAAATTAGAAACCGGAAATTTTACAGAGCTCTCTTGGACTTGGTCCAGAAACACCAAATTTGCTGTTCTCTAGGAAACAGAACCCCTGTCTTTTAGAAACGTTTTTTTTTTTTAAGAGAGGATGAAACCCCACAGTTAGCATCTGGCATCTGGGTTTATGTACTTGAAGAGCAACACACTAATCCCCGAGGAACCAGATACTGGTTGGAGAGCTGGGTATTGTTGCCGAACTAGGTGTTTTCTCTATCGAGGCGGCTGTGGGCTGGCAGAGAAGAGTCAAGTGTCGGTATCCAGGCTCCCTGTGCGCAGAGCCGCCACTAATCTGCAGACGAATGTGTTCCAACAGGAAAAATAACTCTTGTCCGTACCTGTGCTCGTTCGCTCCTGCCGGAGCCAAATCGCAGCGCTGGCCCGGGGCTCCGTCGGCTCCCGGGAACACGTCACCCCTCGGCTCGGAGGCTCTTGTGCAAGCAAAGCGCAGCCAGGGGGGTCCGTGCGTGCGAGTGAAGGCTCCAGGACAAAACGACAGCCCGTGCCTGGTTTTGCAATGCGATCTCTCTCTGCTCACACCTCCACGCACGGGAGAATCCAAATTGTGTGCCTCCTTCAAACGGGAGCCTTTGGATCCGGCGGGCTCTGGCGGAGAAACCCAAATCCAGACTAGACAAAGCCAAAGCTAAAAAAAAAAATAAAAAGATATTTAAGGCGTGTTTTTCATAAGCAGAATGATTGTTTCTGGGTTTCTTTGGCTTTCTTTCCTAGCCTTTAGTTTTCCTCTGCAAATCAGGCCACTTGTCATGAATTTTGGGATTTGGAACACTCAGCCTGCTGAACGACAGTCGCTGTTATAGGATAAGTATTTGCAAATGTGCTGTGCGGTGGGGAATGCAGGAGAGAAGTCACCTCAGCACTCAGAGAGAAGGGATGCTTGCTAGACAGATTGCTTTGTGAAATAAATGGAAAACAACAGCAAAAAAGAAACCCAAAAGAGCCATCTAAATGCCAAGAAAAGCCATCGAATACACAATTGCTGCTTGCCTTGCAAGCTGATATATTGTCTTTGCTCTAACAATGAGAACAAAAATCCTTCAGCTCAAGTTTTTCCTACTGGACAGTGCCTGTGAAAGGAACTATTTTCACTTGTGGACCTCAAGAGTTAAAATCAGGGAAATAACTTCTTTGCTTATGGCTAACCTGGCAGAGGAGAGGCAAATCTTGGCCACCATGCTTCCATCCCCATCCAAACTTCCTCAATGTTTGCAGCAGATCGATTCGAGTGTTTCTGTCACACGTGACTCCAGATGCAAAGCTTTGTTTTAGCTCCTCCAAGAGGCTTTTTGGATTTCCCACTTGGCAGGGAACCATCACCGATAGGATCTTTAGGAGCAGAGCCTGGACTTGCACCTCTTGTTTAGAAAAAAAACCAAAAAAAACACCCCAAGGCAGAGAGTGTGCAGTCAAGGTGCTCTGCAGCCTCTTCTGTGCTGACTTCCAGCCAAGTGGGAATGTTTTTTCCCTTCCTCTTCTTGCTTCCTCAGCTACCATCAAGCTCTCATTTTCTTTGGTTATGGGTTGTTTGTTTTTTTCCTTCAATTATTTGATAATTTATCTCCTCTTTATTTATGCCATGCTCTTTTGCTCATCCTTAGTAATTCTGTCATTTCTTTAGAGCAGTTAAAGGAGTCAAAGTGTGGGTGAGTCTGTGCCATCCTGGCTGTGGCACTGGTGGTATGGATGTACCCATAAATCCTGAGACTCGGAAGGAGCTCTTCTAGTGACAGCCACACACTCGTGGGTCTGCTTGATGCAAATGATTTGTGAAGTATCACTAGGCTGAGCTGCCAAGATGTAGGTTAGGGGCACATGAATTGGAAATTGCTGCAGAAAGATGAGGATGTGCTAGTTTGCCACCTCCATTTTAGGTGTCTACAGCACAAAGCAACAAAAGGGGAAAAATTGATTCAGTTGCTGGCAATGCACTTAATGAGAGGCTGATGTGCCTGTGGCCAAGGCTGTACCTGGTTGCTGGGGGTCTCTGTGCTCAGGGGTGAGGCAGATGGGCACCAGTGGTACCAGCTGTGGCTGTGCTGCCCATGGAGCTGCACATCTGTGTTGCTCCCTTGTGCACACAGGGCTGTGTGTCCTCTGCTCATCCCCTGGACAGGACACTGGCAGCCTCTGCCCTCCTTTGGTCACGTCTGTGTAATTTATGGTTGGAAGTTGGTGCCAATATGAGATGCATTGGGACTTGCTGACATCTTCAAATACTATTTTAAGAGGGGCTCAGACTTGTGTCCCTCTGCACTCCAAACAAAATTAGCATTTGCTGTTTCCAAGAAAGGTCCTTCTCAACGGTGTAAGGACTGTCCCCAAAAATTTGGGCTGCTGCTTCTTGGGTATCCTTCCATGGGGAATGCACTGGAACATCCCTCAGGGCTGGGGAGATTCCAGCCTGCCTGTTCTTGCAGACGTTATGGGAGGAGGAAGAGGAAATGGAGAGACAAACCACCTGGCTCTGTGACCACTGCAGCCTCCCTGCTTTTAGGAAATAATCTGAAGGCAAGTTCCCCCTGTGTACCATGGTCCCCTAAACTTGCATTTCTTACCAGTTGAGTGCCTGGTACCTGCTGCTGTGAATTTGGAGGGAAAAAGCTGTGGGATGCTACTTTAGGTTGTGCAGTGAGGCATGTGACTAGCTTGAAATTGAGATGGGCTCAGATCACCTGTATTTTGTTCGCTGTGTGATTGCCCTGCTCTGTGACTGCACTGCTGAGGATGGCAGCTACTCGTAACCTCTTCCTCCTCAGGCTCTACAGCAGTTTAACCAGTGCTCTCCAGTAGCAGATATGGTCATTCCCAGGGTAAGTGTGTGACTGGGTGGAAAATGCTGCCATGGGAGCCTCCTTTCCTGTGAGTGTGGTCAAGTGCAGACCACAGTCCTGGGGGCTTTTCCTTCCCCCCCACCCATCCATGGCTCTCCTGTTGCTTGCTATGGCTCGCTTGAGCTGCTGGAGAGCAGAGACTGTCACCATCCCCAGTTGGGGGAATGTTGTGCCTGGCTGGGGCTGGAGCACAGCTGTTTTGTGGAGCCAGACACCTCCAGAGAGCCACCTGCTAGCTGCCCCTATTTTTCTTCTCCCTCAGTTCCCCTGCTTTTCTCATTGCCTTTTTCCCTGCAAAGGCATGTGTGCTTTGCTCCTCCGGGTAACAGCTCCAGGCTGCAGCCTCCTCTTCAAGCTCACTGTCAGAAATCCTTCATTTCATACCATAAAACAGATGCTGCAGGTGTGGCCCTGTGTCTCTGGTGCTATATTTTCTATTTGTAGTTTTTGGTAATTACAAAGCCAGGGAATCTGAGAAGGGGGTCTAGAATAAAACCCAGCTACTGGTTAATGTGCTTAGTGGTATGACAGCAGGCAGTATCTTATCCCACCTTTGCCAGGCTGGAAAAGGTTCCAAGGAAAGAAATCTGGGTTGCTAGTAGCTTTTGGCAGGCTCTGATGTGCTCTCAAATGTCCCTGTGGCAGGAAGCAGTTTAAAGCGTGATTTAAGGGCATTGGGGAGGGAGGCTGGGGACAGGTAGGACCTTCTGCACAAGGGAATGCCCGACTTTGTGTGGGATACGGGGAAGGGATGCGTTGCAGGCAGCCAGTTCCCATCTGGTGGGAGTGCTGGTGAGCTGTGGGTGGGGGGACACGCCATGGGAGGGGATGCAGGATCTGGGCATGAGGCATCCAGCAGCTCACAGGGGGTAACAGCTGCTGTGGTGTTTTGAAGCCAGCTCGGAGGTACTGCTCCTCAAACAGGGCTTGTATGAGCACACCCCGAGGCCTGGCTGCTGTGCCAGGGACTCTGGGATCAAATGAGGACACCTTGTGTATTGAGTATTGTGTGAAAAATTAAATTGCATTTTGTGCCAAGGTGATACAATTACAGGAAATGCCATGTGTGATGACCAGTATCTCCTTTTCTAGAGGGTGACTGAGATTTCTTCTTCACACTGATGCAAATTTCTTTACATTTAAGATCTATTAAGAGAGAAAAGGAGCAATGTACCTAAGATGATTCACAAAAACTTTCTAATTTATTTCAGTGTAGTGGTCTATGTCACTGTTGGTTTGCTGCTACAGGCTTTACTATAGGTCTCAATAAGCTTTTACCATGCAAGCAAGATATTATTTTCTGGACACCAAATCCATGACCCTCACTAGAAACTATGCAAACACTGAGGGACAGCCTGACCGTGCAAGGTGGTGCTTTTACGAGCAGCTGCTGGCTGGGGTCAGGCATGTCACAGGGGAGGATCACAGCACCTCCCAGCACTCCCTCTCTCCTCCCCAGATTCCCCTTCTGCAGTGATTTAAGGTTAGCATTCCTTCATTTGTTAATTTAGACATCTTATGGGGAATGGTGAGAGGATGTGCAAATTCAGCAACAGGAGATAGAGAACATTATATTCCCGTTGGTTGTTGCATCTTTACATGAGGTGTCCAGCACAAGCAGGTCTTCAGTTCCAGCAGGAGCTGTTGGGTGGTACCACAATACCAATTAGTTAGGAATGATTTGCATGATTAAAAAATTTGGCAAGGTCAGACTATTAAAAATTTCAAATAGTAAACAGTATCTGTGAGTTTTTGCTCTATGTTTTAGAGGGCTGGACACCCTAAATTTCCCTGGATTTCCCAAGGAGCCCCTTGTAGGAATTTCAGTCTGATGTGAGCAGCTGGTCTTCGTCATTGGCTTCAGGATATTGCTCCTGCAAGGATAAGTGAAATTACTGTACCTTTGCCTATTTCTATTTTAGCTTCAAAGGACATGTCCCTATATTATTATGAAAATCATCTTTCACTAGTCTAAACTTTGAAGGTGCAATATTAACTATTTTATATGCCTATGATCAGCATTTCTGTGGTGAAGACACAGTGACATCCTCTTTCTGTTTTAACCCAGCCCATTTGCAATATTTGCATGGGATATTTTGATGCTGTCTCACTCTGTGTTACACCCTACTCTTCTACTTATTTCCTTTATTTGTGATTCTGATAACTTTTGTATTACCAACATAACTTACTTTTATAACACGTTCTATGGTGTTTTGAACTTGCTTTGTGAGGTTTCTTCACTGTCTTTCACAAATTGTTTCATTTGTCTACTTTGGCACTAAGTAAGGCCTGGTTCTCCTCCTTTTTAAGGACATTGACATACTGATTTCTACAGGAAAAATTCACCAGCATTAAGACTACTTGTTAGTATGCACAGCTACAGCAGAGGATGTTTTATTTTTTTGACAGCTCCAGCTTCGTTAACTTCTCTGTAAACTGTGGAGAAAAAGCAGCCATTTTAGTACATAAGTGGGCTGTAATACAAACAGACACATTTCCCAAGCAGGAGCTGATCCACAAAATATTGCCACTTCGCATGCAATTAGAAATGAGGTTGCCTATCATACATTTAATTAAATATGCTAAGTGAGTTGATCAAAAATGGCCAAGCTGACAAAATGAAAATATCCTTGATCTACATTTAAATATAGATTTTTCAAAGGAAGTCATAGCTTTTTATCATGCCTTCTTATTCTGATAAGTGACATTGATTTCAGCCTGTCAGCTTGAATCTACTGGTGGTGATAAGGAGTCTTTGATAGTATGATGATTTTTTTTTTTGAATAAAGCTATTTTTTCCCCCAGAGATGTATGGATTTCAGGTCACCTTGTTTGGTTTGCCCTTCAATGAGAATCTCCTGATCCTGCTTATTTATTTAGTTTTTCCATTTTGTTATCAGCTAGATATTTTATCAGGGTCTTTTCCTTCTGTGCCTCTGGCTTCTGAAAATTGAGATTTAACATTGTCTGGCAGTTAGGACCTACTGCACTGCTGCTCAGTCACACTTGTCAGTTCACCAGAGGGGCTGTGGGAAAGGGAAGCTGCCTCTTCTCTTGGGAAAATGCTTTTCCCCGCAGCTTTGACCCAGAATAATATTCCCAGTGCATTACCTTGCACTGTTACCATTTGTCCTCTCCAGTTATATGCTTTCATCCACCACCAGCAACTTGTCCAACTACCTTTTGAAGCACTGATGGGATATTTTCTTCCACCACTTACTGCAGCTCCTCTCAGACTGGCCAAGACCTTCTCCTTCCACTCAGGTACCAGTTTTTCTTCATATGCTTGTCTGGCTTGATGTGCACCCATCCAACCAGCAGACAAGGGCAGTTTACTTTACAAAGATACATGGTTTTACTTACTACAAGCCATTTTAAACGACTTATTTGACTTTCAAATTACCCAGCACTGAACTCTCATCTGCTGTGCAGATGGAAAGCAGCACTTACCAAATAGCCGTTGTTGTCTGGGATATCCTCGGCCCACAGTCAAACTATTTTGATGTTCTTCTGATCACTTTCATTTTACATTGTTCCTAAGGCTTAGCCAAGCTCCCTGGATTTCCCAAGCAGGCTGTAATTGCTGTTCTGGAGGCTTTCTGAGCTGATGTTGCATGGACCAGCCTCCTGACCGACCTCCCAGGCTCCCTGAATGCACCTGGGCACGGAGTGTGAGGATGTGCTCTCCTTCTTCAGGATCTCACCAGCAAGATGCTCCTTATTCCTCTTTATTCCTCACCAAAACCTTCTAAATGTTTATGTCAGTGTGAAAGGGGCTTCACAAATGCCAGACCAGGTGTGATGCTCTAGATCAGGAGAGATGGTGCTTTTCCATCAAGCCAGTTGGAAGTCATGTACAGTTTGAAAGCTGCATCAGTGCTGTTAACTGTAAATTGCCTGGGATTGCTGCATCACTAGCTCTAATGTTACAAAACAACTGCTGCCACTTGGGAGGTCATCTATGAAAAGACCACATCATGTGCAACATCCCTTCCTTACTGAAGCGAACCCATGGAGAAAATTTGAGGAGGGACCCCTCTCCTTATGTAAAATAGTGTGATGTCTCAGCATTACAAAGGTCATACTTTTCTTAATGCCTACACCCAGCACCACATTCCTCACCAGAAATTGGTCTCTTGATGTTTACTTTGTGTTTTAAACAAATTTCTGGCACAATTTCTGATATGTCTCTGAGATGTGTCTTAGAAGGATCCCCCTTCAGGTTCAGTTCTTCACAGGCACCAGCTGAAATGTATACAGAACTGCAAATTTAATGGTTTGAGTTATTCAGTAATAAATAGGCTTGTTAACTGTGGATAAGACTTAGTAATGATGACCTTTGCCCTCCTGTTTTTAGGTTGTCAATGCTGTCATCCGGGTTGGAGATCCTTTGTTACTGTTTGCTCATTACTGGATAAACTAGACACACAGAGACAGTGAGATACACCTCCTTGATACACACACTGAGTTTTCTTAAGATGATAAGGTCACAGTTTTCTAAGTCTGTTCAAATTGCTGCTTCAGGGCAAAGCAGTGTTCTCGGCTCAGGACACATTAGATATCTATGACAGAGAATGCTTGGAACAGACTTGTCCCCTGTTCTTTCAGTGATGTGCAAGTATGGCCAGCCAGCCTGCCCTCAGCCTACTAGGATAAACAGTGTCCTTTTGAAAACAAGTAGTCCTTCTTCTTGACCCCTTTGCTGTTCTTTAGAAAAGCAATATCTGAAACTTCAGCTTTCGGGCTGCTTTCCCCCCATTGCATGCCCATTCTGTGGCACAGTATGGTACAACCACAGAGTGTGGTGCAAAGGGCTGTTGTCAGACAAAGCTGATGCACAGTTCTTTATAGACTTTAAGGTTACCAAGTTGGTAAGCCATTTTCCTTCAGAATCTTTTTGGTTTTAGCATCAATGCTCTGGATGTGCCACAGCAGAGAGGTTCCCCGTTTGAATCTTTTATTGTATACTTACTTTGTTGGGGTTATTTTTCTGTACCAGACACTACTTCATGTACTTTTATTCTGTCTCCCTTGCTTTTTCTCTGAAGATAATAATCCAAATCTTCTCAATCTTTCGTGAATTGCCATGCCCTTGATCCTACTTGTTGCTCTTTGAATTCTCTGAAGTTCCCAGTCTTTGAGATGGCTGGAGATGGCTGGACCACAGCAGTCTGCTTGAGGTTATATCACAGATCTGATTTTAATTTAATCTTTTAATTGTTCTTCAGCCTTTTTTGTCTGCACACAGAAAGCAAACTTGGGTGGCACCTGGGGGGAAAGGCCACGATCTAGGTTACTTCCTAAAGCATTCCTTGTATATTTGTCTAAAGTGTTCCTAAAGGTCTCTCTATTGGTTCCACAGCCTTATAAGCCACCCCAGTCTTTTGTGACCTTTGCTATTGAAAGACACAAAAATACCTAACCAGAAGTTTTCTTGTTGCAGTGCACACCTCATGTACCTCCCAAGGGCAGGGAAAACAGCTTTTTCCACTTCTCTGTGCAATGGCCTCTTACATATTTGAAGACTTCCATGATGTTTCCCCTTTACCATTCTCCTTGGGAACAAATGCAGTTCACTTAGGCCTTTTTTGGTCATGTTTTCTAGATCTCTTATAATTCTTTTTGACCTTTCCAACTGGGCCATACCTTTCTTGCCCCAAACCAGATGCAACACATCCAGTTGAACCCTCAGCAATGCTGTGTAGACTGAATTGAAATGATTCTTTTGTGTCTCACAAGGTTTAGGCCAGTTCATACCTAGGAGCATGATGTGCACATCAGTCCATGTCCAGCCTGTGAACTGTACTGCCCTACTAAACCATCTTCTGAAATATTGCTGTCCTGTAGCTCAGCCATAGATTCAGATCTTTTCTGTCCTTACCGAGCTGAGCTCCATTGTCTACAGCTGCTCCTAGAGAAAGCTGAATCCAGACCTGGACCCCAGCCATTCCTGCAGCCATCTCCTGCTTGGAGCAATCTGAAAATTCAAGTGTCCTTATCCTCTGGTTGACTAGTCTGGTACAAATCCTGATTAATTCCATTCATAGCATCCTTGTATTTTGAAAGAAAAATCATAACTACTTTCAAGTAGCATTTAATTAGTTTCTTTAGCCTTAGAGAAATTTCATCTAGTTCACTTCTCATTTCATGAGAAAGGCAAGTGAGAAAATAATTTATCAACAGCTTTACCTTCTTGTCTTTGCCTGCCAAGACCCCTGCTCTGAAGCTGTACCTTAACCACTTTTCATTTGTAATGTATCTCAGCAGCCTGCATTTTCTCCTAAATTCAGAACTTCATCCAGATACAATGAACTTCGTTAGACACTACATTGTCCATTTATATGGCTTTTCTGAAGGCCTCTGAAGTTTCTTTTAGTCCTCTCTGGGGCCTGATTAACTTGAATTCATGCCTATGTTTTCTATCTATTATATCCCAGTTTAACCCATTCATCTTTTCCCAGTCTGTACTGTAACAATCAACGTGGAGCAGATTGAAGATGGAAAGCTGAAGCCTTTGCTCTTGACCTGATGCCCTGAAGAGACCACCTAAACCTCCTGTCTTCTTTCTGTCTCCTGAGCAAATTATGGCACTGTAAGTTGTCAAATATATTTTGGAAGAAGTAAACACCTGTTTTTCTTTATTTCTTAGCTTACTGATACAATGAATAATTCTAAGAGATGAGTGAGATTTGATTTTCATTTATAAAATCTCACTAGCCATAACATGGTCTCTCAAATGGTTTGAAAAATCATTCTGATGAATTTGCAGACACAGATCTGTGGCTGCAGGGTTCTGCTGGCAGCCCAGTTGGTTCAGCTTCTGACAGCTATGGATATGCTCTATGTCATTTGGAGAATGGTTAATAGCCTGTCTTGTTCCAACATTTCCTTATTATTCTGATGCAATTTTGGAGAGTAATACCAAAGGAGACCAGTAATGGGAGGGCAACATTATCATGTTTTTTTGCAAAACCCAAAACCCTTCCTTTTTTTTCTGTGTTAAGCAATTAACTTACAGAGTTCCAGTACCAGCCTTTTAAGGCTTGTTTTTACTTCTTCATTTCAAGAATCTCTCTCTCTTTTTTCTTCAAGGTCCATTTGTGCCCTTCTCATTTTCCCTTCCTTCACTGCCAACTGAAATTAGAGATTTTTCCTTTTACTGGCTTTCACAGATTGAGATTTCTTTACTCTGTTGGCTTTCCAAGTGGCCCAAGTAATGTGTGGAAACACACCATTTGGCATAACACCTTGATCCTCATAACCCTGGGAATATGCAATCTCTTGGGCTTAAATATGTAGAATCATAGAATGGTTTGGGTTGGAAGGGACCTTAAAGATCATCTAGTTACAAGCCACCTCTCAATATATATTAATATGTATAATATATACACACTATACATATTAATATATATTTTATAATACACATTATAAATATTCTATCTGAAAATATATATAAATAGTAAACTTAAAGATGTATGTTTTCCTGATGTATCTTTAAACTTTTGGTTGATAAATATCAATCTCCCATCACTACCACTCCATGACAGCCTGGTGTCCTACCTGCTCTGCACATCTTGAGCCTTGCTTTTAATTGGGTTGATGTTAGACTGATGAAGAGGTGTGAATCTGAATTTAAAATACTGTAGTTGCCTTGCACAAAGTCTCAGTGCATGTTAGGTGGTGTGATGCAGCCTACAACACTATAATGTAAACTAAGAGTAGTGACACAAAGCAGGGATGGAGTAGCTGGTCACCCAGCACTGAGTAACTTCCCCATATGGACAAGCCCTTTGCTAATGGTTCAGCTCATGCTGTCTTTTGAATTAGATTCACTGTAACATTTCAAATTAAAGAACTCAGCTGCAATGGGACAGATACATGGGAAAGATTAAGATGAATTAAGTAAAGGTGTGACATTAAATTGCAATAGTTAAAACCCACCAAATCCCTGTGTGGATGTTCTCTCTTCTACAGACAAAATATCCCTTGCTTCCTTTACATTTATTTCTGAAAGGCTTAATCTTAAGGTTTTCACACAGGGGTTTAAGGCCCCCTTGCTTTCCCATCTGCAGTTAATTCAACTTAAGTATCTTAGGTAGACTGCCATCTAAGTTAAGAGTAGACAGTTTTCTGCTCTGCTAATAACTTGGTTTTTAAAGCAAAGAAATTGGTTCTTTAAGTTCTGCCTCACTGTGTCATTTGACAATTTATGTTAGGCAAGTACTACATTATCACAATTTTTGCTCCTTTTCTGTCTATTAGACATCTCAGCATGGGACATTACACATCCTCTTTTCTTTTAATCTAGAGATTTATAATGCTAATTTTACAGGGATGCCATGTGGGACCAAGTCAGATGTATTACAGATATGTGAATGTCTCATGTCTACACAAAACCACCTTGAATGATGCTGACTCGCTATCTTTCTTTTTTCAGACAGGTATATGTCTCATTGAACTTTTCATTTGCTCTGGCATTTTTGAGCTCAAGTTTTAAAGCACTTCAGGCTGCTGTATTATTGTAAAACAAATGAATGAGTCAAGTCAGGCATTTTTTGTGGCATCAGAAACTAATCTGATACGCAGAATTCTTCAAGGCTCAGGTGGAAGTGTTCTCCTCTAAACAGTTTTGGGAACAGAAAGGATTCTGGGAATAATGAAAAGAGATGGGTGACTTGCACACACCCTCTTCTCCTGACCAATATTGCCCCTAATTAATTATTTTTGTTTACAAGCATCAGCTGCACAGGCATTTTGAGGCATTGCATACCACCACATTTCTCAGCATTAGTAATGTCAGAAGTACCTGGTACAGCTCTGGTAGCATCAGGACAGATTCCTGATCTGCCAGCAATATAGGGCAAGGCAGATTCTACTGAGTCAGGTTTATGTGGGATCGTGAATTGAAAGCCTGCTATAAAAAAAATTAAATAATTAAAACACAAATTCCATCAGGGATGCTGAAATGAAGAGGAGCAATTTACAGACAATGTGAGTGGATGCTCAGACAATGGACTCATTAAATTTCTGCATTGAATATTTATGCTAGTTAAAGCCCTGGTGAAATATTCCAATTGAAAAAATGGATGGAAGGTGATTTTCTAGCTTCCACTGGCAATTGTTCCCTGATTGCATCCACTGTTGAAATGCCAGGCATTCATCTAGGCATTTCTGAACAGTGTGCACTGTATCAGTGGCACACACTAGTACTAACCAAGAGCTACAGTGACATTAGTGGTCCAAGGAAGGAGGGGAGGGGAAGAGAAATTGAGGAAGGCATTTGGTTTTCTTTCTTATTTGGTCTCTGATAGTTCCACTTAATTCAATGGGATATTTGCAATTTTGAAGTTAAGATGGGCTTGGCTCTGTTGCTGAACAGACATAAATCTGTGGTGAGGACCAAGCAGTGTTTATCTCCACTTCTGTGGCAACAAGCCACTTGCAATAAACCAGTTCATATTTACATCTTGCTCTCCATCCTGGTTTTATTCCTAATGATGGTTTCTTTTCCTTTATGAGGTTATGACTTGGTACTCATTTCTGTCAAAGTGTTTCCAGGCAAAATTGCAGGTCATGCCCAGCATGTAGCGTGGAAAGACAAACAGACACTAAAGCTAAAACTAACTTTCACATTAAAAGAATAACACACATGGGGTGAGGAGAGGATATCTCTAACTTCTGAAAGTCAAATTGCTCTCATCCTCCATCAAAGTTACTGACTTCAATTGTTTGATGACTCCATAAGCACAGAAAAGTGGGTTTAGCATTGTTTGGGAAGACAAACTGTGTATTTCTATGCTCTGACATCTCATGCTTTCTCTTGGATTTAACTTGGCTTTGAACTTTCTGTTGGTAAATACCCTTTTGTGAGAGCATAAAGATTTTCCTAGCAGTGTTCTCCATCTATAAGCTACTGACATGAGCTCTTCAGTGATCATCTTCAGTCTGTTTTTTCAAGACTTAGCTTGGTTATAAAATACTCAGTAAAAATATTGGTTGTTGGAAGTGCAGATTGTTTTGAACATTTCCTTTGGCCTGATCCTGTAACCATGTACAGACATAAATAGTCAACAGATTTATTTTTTTTTTACTCAAAAAAAGCCAGTTTTAAGTGTTGGAGGAATGAGACAATGGAGTGAGAGTTGTGACATCCAAACAGGAAAAGACAGACACACTGTATGAGGAAGGATGGAGAAGCAGCAGGAAACTTCACCCTGGACAGAGTCAGTAGGACAGGTCACATCACTAGATTTTGTACATCACTCCAAAGGCACAGATAAAAGGTTATGTGGATGTGGGTGGGTGAAAAACGCCACACTTGATGTTTGTTGATTTACCTCTCTGTAGGCTATATGATTGAGTAGCAGGCCCATGCTAAAGGTAATTTCAAACTAACAAAAAACGGCTTTTGAAAAACTGGAAGGGGATTTGTAGAGGGTTACAAGAATAACACAAGATGTGGTAAATAGAGTTTAAAATCCTGATATGCAGTCCTTAAGCCTGATAGCTAAAGCTAATGATTAAAGGCTTGATGAATTCAGACAAATATGGAGGCATAAACTTGAGAGTCAGGCTAAGAGGTCACCTACAAAGCCTACCTAACTGGTGGACTTCTCTCTCAAATTGCCAGACTGGATCTTTCCAGATCAACTGCTGCTTCAGTAGAAGTTACTGGCTTGATGCCTAAGTTTCTGAATTAAATCCTTTAGTTTGTCATGCAGGATGTCAAACATGATGGTTCTGCTTGATCTGTACAGTTACTTCTGAAGCCACTTCCTGCTGAAGACCTTCTAAAACACACACATATCTCCCAGTGACTCCCCAAAGCCACTTGCCACTCTTCTTAATAACCTACTTGCACTTCCTAATTTTCTTGTTTCTAGATTTATAAAGAAAAGGGAAGAAAAATAAAAAGAATGAGGGTGAAGTGCCTTTTAATTTCCATTATTTAAGCCCTCTTAAGAAAAGGAAACTGAAATGTGTTGTGCTCCATGCTGCACACACATTGCCTTTTAGAGGGTTTCTCATAGGTGGGGAACTTTTTGAATTCAGAAGGGAGAGGGAAGACTATATTAAAGACTATTAATTTTTTCCCTAGGGAGAATCAGAGTGTGCTTGCTATTTACAGAGCAGTGTAAATACAAAAATATAGGTCAAAATACAAGTGCTCCCTTAAGCTTTACAAGCTACTGAGTTTATATTATTTCTTTTCTGCTGTATGTCAAAGCACCAACATTAATAAACACCACAGTATTAGATGTGTGTCTACACAGTAATATGGACATCAGTGCCACATCTGTGTGACTTGGTGAGGAACTACCATAACTTGAAAACCCATGAGGCAAATGGGTTCATGTTCTGATGTATCCAGCTCTGCCCCAGCAGGAGGAACTTCAGATGAACGAGGCACTGGAAGATTCTCCCTGAAGCTGACAATTTATAGCTGCTCAATTCCTGTTAAAACGTCACAAAAAACTGCACCCTAACCCAAACTAACATTTGAAAATTGGAGCACGTCTTGATTAAGGAAATAGAAGAACAGTAAGAGTAATGAACAGCACTCAAATATGCTGAGTCTTGTTTTTTAGCATTAAATACAAGGCAGTCTTTCTTCTTCATATTATGCTGTTAATTACCAAACAAATTTTTTTGAAAAGCAGGTTCCAATTGATGTGTCCTTGGAGAAAGACTTGTGCTCACCCTGCAGAAAGCTTTAATTCCTCAGTGTATATTAAAATAAGGATTTAGTGCTGAGCTTCCCAACTCAGACTTAATGCAATTCAAAAGATTTTTTTTGACAGGTGAAATGAGTAGAGTCACCCATTTAATTGTCTTTGATGGAAAAAGAAAACTAAAGCAGCATAAATGTACATCTTCCCCTCGGTTTCTAAAACCATGGTTTTGGGAATTTAAAAGTTCCCCATTTTATTCAAAACAGCAGGTTAACGACACTTCTTGTATTTGTGTAAAATTGGAGACACATTTTATTAACTCCTTCCTCTCCATGCAATTATTTTGAAATAAACACGCTGCATAAAGCCAGGGCAGAGAGCTTCACACCCGGTCCTGATGTCATTAACACTCTCCTCTTAAATGTAATTTATGACACTGTAACTGGATGGCACAGCCCATGACCTGCGTGAGGATGCAGAACCTTATTCATGCACCTTCCTTGAAGCAACTTGAAGCCCTTGGTGCAGCTGAGTCACTTCTAACAGGACCTGAGCGAAGGGCAAACCCTCCCCACGGAGACAGGGCGATCCTGTAGGACAACCTGGGAAGAACTAAGCTTGTAGCCAAAAGCTTTGGGCTGCTGCTGATTGAATGACTCACAGAGCTAAGCCCAGCGAAGCTGGTAAATTTTACCCAACAGAGCTCCTGCAGATTTTGGCTTCAGTCCAGCAGAGCACTTAAGCACATGCTTAATTATACGCAAGTGACACAGAACAACTCAGCTACGCACGTGTTTAAGTGCATGGCTGGGCAAGAGGCTTTATTTAAATGTGGAAAAGTTGGTAACCCCTAAAAAGTGACAAAGTTCAGAGGTGCAAGCGACACCACACCACGGCCCAGGCTGCAGTCTGGAGGAGAGCTTCTCCGAGGGATGCACGGGCTCTACGGAGATTCGGCCTTTAGCAATTCTCCAAAAACAGTCAGTGCCGTGGGGTCACGGAGGACATCGGGGTCACGGAGATTGCAGAGCAGAAAACTCATGTCAGGACTTTCCGATGGGTCTGGAGGCCCTGGGAGCCCCGAGGGTCCCGGTGGGGGAACCGGTGGTTTTGGGCCTCCCTCGAGAGACGTGGGATGTGTCGGGATGGGAACCGGGTGGGGCTTTACTTCTTTCCATCCAGGGGGGCAGAACAGGCAGCCCAGGGAGGGCCTGGAGTCCCCCTCTCCGCAGACATCCCAAACCCACCTGCCGCGTTCCTGTGTCCCCGCTCCAGGTGACCCTGCCTGGGCTGGGCGATGTCCAGAGGTCCCTTCCAACTATTCCAGTGATTGCTTCAGCCTCCTCCCCGCTACCGCTCCGGCCCTCTCCGTCCTCCGGGAGCGCCTGCTGGGAATGAAAGCCGCTGGAACGACAACCGGAGGGCACACGGGGGGCAGCCCCCGCCCCGCCTCCGCTCGGGGCCGGCGCGGGCAGCGCTCCCACGGCCGCGCCGGCCTCCTGACCCGCGCGTAACCCGGCACC
>VXBA01000855.1:3222250-3270031 GCA_013399895.1 Serilophus lunatus | reverse complement strand
CCGCTCCGTCCGCTCCCCGGGCTGGGGCCGCGGGGCCGCGCAGGCCGCGCCGGGGCGGCGGGGATGGGGCCGGGGCGGCAGCGGGGCCGCCTGACAGATGGACGGACAAAGAGCCGAGGGACGGACGGACGGACGGACGGACGGGCCGGCAGTGTGTCTCCCCACGGCCGGCCCCGTCCTGCCGGGCCGTATCCTCCCGCGGGCCGCCTCCCCATTGTTCCCGGTGTAAGGGAGCTGAAGCGTGCCGACCTGTGAACAGTCGCTCCGCTCGGTTTTATTTCCGAATAACCTTCTCAGAGTCTCCTCTCAGCTGCTCGGAGGAAGCTTTTGCAAGGCACCTCTTCTCCCCAGCGTCGGGAGCTGCTAACAAGTGCCAGGCTGGAAGTGGCTTGGGAGAGCAGGGGGGACCAGTAGGAGTTGAGGAGAAATTAGTTGTGCTTCAAACACTTTCACTCTTCATCATCTTTCCTTCCCCGATTCCTGGCCAAACCTCAGCTGGGGTGAGTTGCAGCAACGTCTTCACTAAGCTGGTTCATGAAAAGGGAAGACATTTGTGTTGCAAACATAACTCATCTCTCTGATCACTCTGTGTTCATGAACTATTCAGGGCAGCTGTGAGGGATTTTGCACAATAATAACGAAAAAGAAAAAAAGGTAGATACGTGGAATCCAGTGATTGCTTTGAAAGTCTGCTTGGACCATGGCCTGTCTCTGTCTGCATACACATGATGTTCTGCTCCAAGAAGTTTCAGATGGGATTGATGCCTTATTCCTGATGAGCAGCATCTTTGCTGTTGGTCAGGACGAATGACAGAGGACTGTGGTTTTTCTTTTGAATAGGAGCTCAGTTTTTTATATGTTTATTTGCTGTACTTACAAATTTCAGTAGTACTTTACGAGCTTGCTAGGAATTTGTACCTGGGCCTGTCAAGCTTCTTCTACACCTTGGAGTGCCCACATCAGATTCTGTTGTAAGTGGTACAAATTTTGGAGCCATTCTCCACGAGTTTGATCTATATGCCTTGTGAAGAGGAAGGGGTAGAAAATTACCAATTTTTGCAGGTGTTCTTCTGCTGTCCTCAAAATCAGCCTGGATAAAACAGTGGCTTTGCACTTAAAATCTACCCTGCCATGGGAAAAGTTTTCCTGCCTTCAGGCAGTGCTGGTGTTTCAGGGTTTGGGATCTGTGCCTATGTCCAGTGACAGCTGCCACCCGCAGGAGTTTTGGCTGTGCTGGGAGTTCCAGAGCTCATGATGTGTCTGCTTTCCTGTGGATCTCATGGGATCTGCAGGCTCCTGGAACAGGCTCTACATGGATATGTAGGAGAGGGTGAGCAAACCCTGCTCTAGTTGCAGTTGTTTAGGAAAACAGAATTAAGTTTTCAATTGCACAGTGTCCTGAAAACCCTTGTCACGGCCTTTGGTGGCAGCTGAACGTGTGTGTGTCTGTGTCCAGTTTCCAAAAGTGTTGTCTTTGTAGTTGTTTCTGGATGTCTGCATGCCCCTCTTCCCCAAATATACACGTAGTTAGTTGGTCAGTGGGCTCATGTAGCTGAAGAAAGCTGAAAGGGATGAGGGTGAACTCTTGCCTTTGGCTGCTGTGTGTTCATTTACTTTTTCTGTCTTTGCTCCTCAGGCTGAGACCTGAGAGAACAGATGTGTATGTAATCTGTGCTCCTGTTATTGTCCCCCTTGTCCATATGTGTTTCATGTTTACTGTCTTGCCAGCATATTCTATTTATGGAAAATTCCCTAATATAGTGGATTATGAAATCAAACTGTAAGTGGCTACTTGAAGAACCACAATGATTTAAAAAAAAATCGGAAGAAAAAATAGTATGTGAAAAGTTACATTGCAGGTTAAATTGCTCACCTGAAGGAGCACATCCTTCAGAAGTATTATTCTGTGGCTTCTCAAAAGATGGCTTTCCCTCTCAGTTCAGTGTGTTCAGGTTTGTTTGGATGAGGATTTAAAGTGCTGTGGAGCGTGGGGTGTTTGGTGGTGTAAAACCATTGAGGTTGGAAGCTCTTCCAGCTGAAAATTTCTGTGTCCCAGTAATGTTAGTGTTGAACTGTGAGGATGCTAAGAATATATTGTTGTAGTGAACTGTGGTGATGGTACATCCTGGAGGGTTTAGCTCACTTCCAGATAAGTTCCTTGCAGCACAGGTTCAGTAGAGTCCTGGGTATTGGCTGTCATTGTGTGGGTTTAGGTTAAACATTTTAAAACGTACCAATGGCAAGGCAGCATTTGTTTTATTCTAGTTTGTTTGTTTTTTGTGTTTTTTTTTTCAAAAAACAGGCTGAGTTTGTTTTCTGCATCTGCTGCTAGAGATTTGTGATAATTTTTTTTGTGACCAGGATATTTGTAGAGTCTTTTTCCGGTGAAGACTGTGTGGGCTCTTACAAATGGAGACCTGTCTGTGCAGAGCAGCTTGATGTAGTGGGCCTTAATCTATCACAACCACTTTAAGTGGTTTAGCATAATTTGGGATTAAGTTTGATTTAATTTTGGCTCTAATATAAAATACATTTTTCTATGTGAAGTAACTGAAGTTAAACAAGAAATAGTAATGTTGGGATGATGTCTTTGATAAATAAAGACCCTGCTGTTGACCTAAACGTGGAACCAAAGCACTCAGCTTTCTTATCCAGACTTAACAATGTCTTGTGTATTAAATCAATGGGACAAGGACTGAAAAGAAAATGCCAATGGAAATAATTTTTACTGTGAAAACTCTTGAATGAATCTAACAGGGAAATAGATAGGTTTTATTTAAAATATACTTTCTGTGCCTTTGCCTGGCATTTTAATGATGGCTGCCTTTCAGATGCTGAACTAGATTCAAGCTTTCAGCCTCAGTCTGATCTGCATAACTGAGTGTTCAGAGACAGATGTGGTCCCACAGAGGCTCTGTGGATGTGGGCAGACAGGGGGGTCTGCTTCTGGCAGGTTGCAGGGCTGGTGTGAAGGATCAGCACAAGGATTAAGTTCCACTTTAATTTGTTTAAGTTTTTTGACAGAAATTCTTTCAGGGAAGTTGTATTTTGTGGACTATTGAGATTCATGAATTTTTTTTTCTTTTCTCACTCCTGTAAATTGGAATCTGTGTAGAACCCCCTGAACTTGTGTTGAGTTTATCCATTTAACTTACTGTTTTTTAACAGCTGAGACATAACTATTGACAGGCCATGCCAGCAAAGCACAGCCTTTGGCTGTAATGTGTAACTACATGCCAGGCACAGACTTCTGTCTAACAAAGGAAAATCCATTCAGATTTTCATGAGATTTATTTTCATTTACACAAATGCTGTTGGTTACTTTATTTCAGTACTTTCCACTGGAGTTAAAACACAGCTCCATCTGTTTAGCTCATTAGTTAGTACTTGATATACATTTTAAATGTACATCTTTTTTATTGTCTACATAGAACAGATATTTTGTACTTCAGCAATAATACTACACAAGTGATAAAATTTTAAACTCTTAAACTTACAAATTGTTGTAGAAATTAAAATACAATAACATATGTGAGTATTCCAATATTATATGTGATTAAATTATCTTCCCCTGACTCCATATAGAGAATTTTTCATGTATCATTTCAGCATGTTGGATAAAATATCTGGAAAAATCTGTAATATCTTCTCACAAAACTTGATTATAAGTGTGTCCTGAGGGTAAATTCACTGTCTTGTAGAAGGACTGTGGAATCCACAACATGCAGAAGGGTCACAATCTCCTGATAACTTTTTCCACACTGTCAGAATGTTATTTTGGGAGATAATACAGAGACTGGTACTGCTCTTGCTCAGTAATAATTTTTAATGTACTCTTAGGATATTATCAGTGTGTTAATGTATTCCAGGCTATGATATCAAGAGGCAACAGTGAGAATACTGTAATGTAGTTAATATATTACTAATTTATAATACTTCATGATTTCCTTGCACTTCTGAAAGCAGCAAGACAGAGCTCAGTAAGAGCATGTGTGCATGGCCTGCTCCTGCAATTGATATCCCTGCTGGCATGCTGGTATCACAGTCTCTGCATCTTGTCATGGTATGTGCAGAAAACCTGAAGACAGTGCTGTCTAATTCTTCCCTTATGACTAGGATGACATTTTTATAAGCGCAGAATTAAACAGTCTGATGATAAAATGAAATCTGTGTGGGAAGAAGTTCCAACCTGCAAACAGCAGTAGGGTATAATTTATGAACAGCCTATCAAATATAAACTGTCTAGATCTCTTGCACTGGGAAAAAAAAACAACAAACCCACAACCAAAAAACCCCCAACATAAAAACCAAAAATCAAGGTGCCTGTAAAATAACCATAAAACAATCTATTGATGTAACATATGATATTACTCATGTAAGAAGCTGTTGTGATATCTGTGTGTGAGCTCAGCTATGAGGCTGATAAACCTTCTGCTCTAAAGTTGTTTCAAACGGCAGCTACATTTATAAGGTTAAAAGATACCCATTCATAAAAATTTGTACAAATTTCTTAAACCCTTTTGTAATAGTTCCCCATAAAGTCTGTGTTAAGTTTGACTACTTATGTACCCCAGCATGGAGATAAAAGACATCATTAGAAGGGTTTACAATGCCAGTAGCATCATGACCAGATGTTACCTTAGGCCAGGAGGTGAAGTGAGAAGTCCTGATGGCTGGGCAGATTTGGCATTGTCACATGTTCTCTAACAGTGCTCAAGAAAGGGGGAAAACCAACTTTTTGCACTCTGTGGGTGTTAACTGCTGAGTGCTTGCCCTGGAAATTTCTCAGAGTTCTTTTTTTTTCTGTTGCTGGGGTTGGATTTGAAACAAGGAAAGGATGATAGTGCTCCTAAAGAGTCTGAGTGTCTGTGTAAGACACTTGTAGCTTGTATTTATGGTATGTCTGGCCTAAAGCTCTAGTCATGGAGAGTGAGAAGTGTTCGGCATCAAGTGAGGTTTATTTTGCCAAACAACAAGCAGTTTATTGTGGGGATTAATGCTTGGGATGTCACTGAGAAGGGGTGAAGCAAGTGAACAGCTTCTAAATCCACCAGTTTTCTACAGGCTTCCTTGGGTGGTGAGAACTATTTAGTCTTGCTTTCCACAAGTGAATCTGTGGTGTTGCATTGCAGACATTCTTCAATTTTTTAAAGGGAGGACAGAGGGAGCAGAATGAATATTGGAGCCAAGAAATGAGTACATTTCATGGGATCCGTGTATGGTTTTTTAGGCTGTAAGCATTATAACTGTCAGAATTTCCAGATGCAGTGGATGATTTCGGAGTTTCTCAAATACGAGTCCTCTGAATCAAATTATTATCTCTGTTGCTGACCTCCTAAGGTTGATTCTCCTCAGGTTTTGGCCACTTACACTGTGGCTTTTAACATAGGTCACTGTTCTGTGTCAGTCCCTGTCAAACAAAATCTATGTGAGGTGGATGACAATTGTCAGGTTTTTAAGTTGGGTCGTTTATAGCACCAGTCATTTATAGACCAGTTCTAGATACAGGAGTAACTATATACATAAATGCAAGAAATGTTCTACTTTTGTGTCTGTAAAGTTTCTTTTAACAAAGGGTTCTTCATGATACATTGGTATACTCCAGCAGCTGCCTTTTTTGCTGGAGTAACTTTATGCTGCTTGCCATGAGGAAAATTTCTGTCATGACCACTGTAGATCCACTGCAGAGGGAGGTGGTCAATCCTCAGGGTACCAAGGTGTGTTAACATTATTTTAGACCACAGTCGCTTGCAGATTTTCCAGACATACCCACAGAATATTGGTTTTCAAATTACATTTTGACCTTATAACCGTTTTTTTTAAGGTAAAGTCTTATGTCAAGGTTCCCTGTGTGAGTATTGCTTGAACAATATCAAATGAAAATGAATCATTCATATGGGAGAAAGACTGCTGTCATCCCTCAAGGAGGAAAGCTTTATTAGGCTGTGGTTCTCAGGATCTTCCTCTGGCACTGGTGAACCTGACAGCTACACTTTGTGATGGATTTTCCTCTGAGTCAGCAAAAAGATGTCAAAATTATGTGATTGTCTTCCTGGGGATTGGGAAAGCTTGTTATGGGTGTGAGGAAGTGAGGGAAAGCTACTTGGTTTTAATCTTGCTTTTTCCTGGTACAGATGATGAAGTTTTCTTTTTAAGTGACTTGTAGAAATTAATTTTTATGTATTTAAAATGTGGGGTTTTTTTATGATCACCAGTGATGAAATTAAGGGATTGGGAAGGGGAATGAAATAGAGTTTGTGGAAGAGCATGCAGAGGATGATCATCCAGTTGTCACAGTATTTTGCTGGGATATGTGGAGTAGGTGGCAATTTGTAGACAAAACCAGTGGGCTTGTTGTCTGAGTGTGACAGTTAAAAGTAGATCATGAAAACCAGGCATGTTCAGGCTGGTGCCTGTTGTGAGTCTGTACTCAGAGTTACATACACTGCACTGGGTCAAATATAATACAGCTTTGAGTGTGAGTTTCCTGCCACTTTTCAAGGAGCTGCAGCGTAAAGGGACAAACAGACAGAAAACCTAATCTCCATTCTTTGCAGGACCTTACTGTTCAGTGTGCCTTTGTGTCATCCCTGGGTTATATTCCTTATAGGGCACAGGGCAGGCAGGGGGCTTTCCACAGCTGTGGTGGTGATGAGATCTGTGCAGAAAAAATAGGATCTGTTGTACTTTCATCTTATGTGCCTAAAATTTGCTGTAACATTGGACAACGTTCCCCTTGTTCGATTGGACATGAGTTCAGCAGAGCAGGCTAGGCTCTGGTGTTTGTGCCCTGAGCACCTCACAATAGTGGTGGGACAAGGGAGAATGGCTGTGAACTGAAAGAAGGAAGGTTTAGATTAGATATTAGGAAGGAATTCTTAACTCTGGCAGTGGTGAGCCACTGTAAGAGGCTGCCCGGAGAAGCTGTGGCTGCCCCATCCCTGGAGGTGCCCGGGGCCGGGTTGGGTGGGCCCTGAGCAGCCTGTTCTGGAGGAAGGTGTCTCTGCCCATGGCAGGGGGATTGGGTCTTTAAGTCCCTTCTCACCCACCCCTTCTAGGGCTCTGTGCTGAATTCTTGCCCTGTTCCCTGAGTTCTCACTGGGCGGGTGCAGCTGCACCAGCCTGGTCTGGGCCTGGGGACTGGAGGCTCTGAACGTGGTGGGATGGGGAAACAGTGTCTGGAAGGCAGTCCCTAAAGGCACAGCGTGTTTTTCTTTCATCAGAATCCTCTAAGAGTGTTCTCTGACTTTACAGGTTGGTTTCCTGCTTGCTTAATATTCTGGGTTGTACTGGATGTATTTCACTGAGACTTGGCTTCATCCTGAAGTTATTTGACTCTGGGTTCTCAGGAATTTCAGACCTATTTGGGATGGTAGCTCTTAATTGTTGGTCTGTGAGTAATGGCATCAAAACCTTCTAGATTTTTGTTCCTGATGACTATAGGAGTTATTATAAACACAGATCATATCTTTTCATCAATCTGAATTCGTTTTAGTGTTTTCTAGGACTTAATTAATGAGAATTAGCTGCAGGGTACCAAAGCTATTGAGGTAGTATCCAATTTCCATAAACTTTTTATTCAAAAGGGCAGAATCCTGAGAAGTCTAAGTCTTATTTTATGGATTATTTTCAATGTTAGTTAGTGGGTCAGCATATCTGTGATATTTTGGCTCCTGTAAAATAGTTTCTAGACATCTCATGTTTTGGCTTGCCTTGATCTCAAAATGGCTTAAGTGCCTGAAAATTTTTTGAGAAATTTAAACTGTAATGAGGAGTAATTACCTTGGGGTATGTGGTAAAAGTCAATGTTCATACTATTCTTGAGGTATGGAGGGAAAGAGTTACCTGGAAGTTCTTGTTGGGGTTGTGGACAGCCTTTTGAACAGGATAATGCTGCAGAAGCACAGTAGGTTTAGTAGTTACTTGAGTTGCCTTATTTTTTTTTTTTTCCTTTTGAAGTGAGGATCATCCAGATTAAAAAAGGCTGATTTACAATTCTGGAATTTTATGTAAGCAGGATAGGAATAGTTCTTAGTTTTTTAATCTGACCACAGGTGCTGGTTAGCAGCAGGGAGGTGGTGGACTTGTTGCAACAATATGGAAAAAAATCTCAACTGTTGAGAAGGATTCTCTTTTCTTGACAAATTTACATGGTCTGTAACACACTTGTGTTCCAAGAGGGGTTTGACAAAGTGACCTAGTTGCTCACTTCCATGATTTTAGAGTTATTTCTACTCCTTCTCCCTCTGGCTGATCTCATACTGTCTTTAAACACTGACACGTGTCTGTTTAAGTGCTGACTCTTCTGTTTATTCCTGGTGGAGGTGCTCGACACTGTTGTGTTGTTACTGTTGTAACAGAGGCTGCTTGGTTAGGCCACAACAACCCCTGATTCCACTGAGGAACATTGCTCCTTGGTGCCCAGCTTGGAATTGCTTGAATACCTCCAAGAACAAGGACAGATTTTCTTCTTTTTTATTGTCATTTCACAGTTTTTGTATTCTTATACAGCTGCCAGCCTCGAAGTGTCCAAATGCCTTTTTGGAAGCATCTCTTGCACTTTGGTTAGTAACTGTCACCTGTGATTCTTTTTCTTTCCTCAGGGAACTATTACCTGAGGTCATTTGTTCTATGGCCTATGTTATGTGTGTGGTTTTGTTTGCAAAAGTCAGGTAGATATTTATGTGCTTGAATTAGTTTGTTTTCTGAGTTTCATCTTTACTTTTTTGTAATTTTTAGTTGCAAGATGTATTAGCCCTGTGGAATAGGTAAGTCCCTGAAAAGCCTTTTTTTTTTTTTTGTAGGTAGAGTAGACCTGTAGGGTTTGAGAAGTGGAACATTCAATAGAGATCTATGTCTTTAAGCTCTAGGAGGGGCTCTTTCAGGTCTTCTGGCGCAGACTTTTGGCCCCATGTTTTCAGGTGGATCTGAAAGATTGCCACTAAAGGGAACACTGTGGTATTTGAAAAACATAGTATAGAAAACACAGGATCTGCTTGCCGTGTCTGGAGTGAGTCTTTTACTAAAGAGGTGTTCATTCCATCATGTTTCAGATAGTGGGTTATTTGATGTTACTGTTCTGTGTGTAGATGCAGGATATGTTTGAAACAGCTGAAATGAAATAAATATCTACTGCAAATGAAGTTACCCTGAGGTATGACACCGCTTCCTCTGCAGGTTTAGATGAGAAAATGTTCCTTGCCAGTGAAAAGTTAGTCTACAGAGAACCAGTGATAATTTACAGAACTTCTTAGATTTTACACAGGACATAATCTTACTCTGAATAAGTTTGCTGTGATGAAGTTGGGGGAAAATACCCACTTTGTGCATGGTGATGTGCTAAAGTTGAAAGTGCAGCTTAGGAGAAAGGTTCCTGTATTCTAAAATATCTGAACTGCTCTCACAACGTGAGAATCCATGTTGAAATAGCATTTTCAAATTCTGAAGTAAGATCTAGAGGTGCCACCTGTGCTCTGTCCAGATCTGTTTTGTTGTTGTTCATGTCCTTCTCATCTATGGTTTAGAATAGGGTTGGTTTTTTCCTTATGCTGTCATGCATGTAAATGAGGAATGTCTTCCAGAATCTCTGAGATTACTCTTGCAGCTGACTTGTAGTTTTTTGTGATCAAAACCTTCTTGGTTATGCTTTCATTAGTTTATTGTCCAATGTTATTTAATTTATGTGGTGTATTAAGTAATTGTCTTCAATTTTTCTGTAATTACTGTTTTTCTTTAATGCATGTAGATGGCATTTTATAAAATAATGGAGCTGAAGTAAAGATCTTACAAGAAAAGCATGCATTTAAAAGAGCAATTTTAGGTATAAGTCAAACATGCAAGCATTAAAATTGCAGCATTTGAGCTTTACCTATGCCACTTAGTTTTACCATCCTCATTATATTACTAATATATTGTACCTTCATATCATACTGTACCATTCTGTGACACATGAACACAGTTTTCCCCTCCCAAAGCCCCAACTTCTTTTGACTGTACATGAATTGAACAAGCAGTTGCAATGTACTTTGCTTTCTTCTCATTGCATAACCTGTGTTCTCTTACTGTGCTCTGCTTAACCCTTCTCTGAAGGCAGGTTGAATCTATTTCTTTGTGAAATTCCTGCAGTGGTTATCACCAGGCTGGTGAGGCCCTTGGAGAGAGTTCCTACTGCTCCCTTCACACCTAAACCTGGGTGGGTCCCTGCCCCTGAGCTAGGGACAGGGAGGTGGAAATGCAGGGCAGGGATTTGCCAAGGTGACAGCTTTGCCCAGGAGCAGTGGCAGGGCTGTGAAAAGAAGCCCAATCTCCTGTGGTTCTGTCACACTGTGGTGGAACCAGTGCTTCTCTCACACTGGTGTGCCCCCCTTTCCTCTCGTGGTTCTGCACCAAAGTGGCTCCTGCATTTGGGCTGGAACCCACTGGTTGGTTGCTCCTTCTGATCAGTGGGCAGGCCCTGAGAGAGCCCAGGCCCCTCTCCCACCTCCTCACAGCAGTTACCCAAATAACTCACCTTTCCACCTGAGGGGAGCTGTCATCTCCTCTCAGGAGCTGTGCTGCCTGCAGGAGCACTATAAACTGATTAGTTCACCCTTGTGACCTATATTGGACATTGCTTATTATTACAAGTATTTTACTATGCCTCAGGGAAAGGACATGGATATTTCTGATTTTATGGCTGGAGAATTGGTGTCTGTGAGTAAGATGAAAATTTATATTTGGTGTGGATGTCCGTTGAGGTCTTTAGGAGCTTTGGTTGGGTTTTTTTTTCCTTCCAAAAGAAAATGACAGCATTGCATTATCTTCGTATTTTGAAGTATGGCTGTAATTGATTTAATTGCAGCTTTGAGTACTCAGCATTTTAGGTAACTTTTACCCAAATGTGTCAGCCCAAGCACCCAAAAAATGTGAAAAGTATAATTATTGATCGCTTACTTTTAAAAAACTTGCAAGGTACCAATCAACTGCCTAAATGGTTGTGCCTTTCTCTTCATGCACTCTGTGACTCAGTTACACTTTTCAGCACTTTCAGCAAGTGGTAGTGTCTCACTGCCCTCACAGACAAGAACTTTTACCCAATATATCTCCTCTAAACCTTCCTGCTTTTAGTTTACAGCCATTCCTCCTCGTCCTATCACCACAGGCCCTTGTAAAAAGTCCCTCTGCAGCTTTCCTCTGGGCCCCCTTTAGGCACTGGAAGGCTGTTCCCTGGAAGCCTTCTCTCTCCCAGGGTGAACAGCCTGTTTCTCTCGGCCTGTCTGCAGAGGAGAGATGGTCCAGCCCTCTGATCATCCCTGTGGCCTCCCCTGGGCTCCCTCCAGGGCCAGTGATGAGGAGAGGTGCTTCACAGATATTGCACATAGTAGAGGAGTGGTGAGACCCAAGGAATTGAAGTTGTTTGGGGTTGTTTTTTTTTCAATCATACATTTTAAAAAATAACATATCTTTCTTGTTTGTTCATTTTCAAGGTGAAAATATATGAGATGGGCTGAGAGAGTTGGGCTGTGAGTGCTGAACAGGGGAGGGCCCACTCCTGCACCCTATTTTGAGCTGTTCTGACACTCTCTGTGTGGCCAATGCAGTCAGTGAGTTAACCTGGCAGAAAATTAATAACTGGGGGGGGGGGGGGGGGAAATGGGGACAAGGGGGGNTGGAGAATATTGCCAAGCTGATGGAGTGCAAACAAGTGTGTCTTTATGTGAGCATCAGAGTAGGCACAAAAGTTAGGAGGAGGGATCAGGATTGCTCCTTTCAGTGGCCACAAGCTGTTAGATGGGCTCAGCTTTGTGCTAGAACTGCACTGTTACCAAAATCAAATGAAAAACAAACATTTGATACATTATCTCAAATGTTTTTATAAAGTTTCAGCCAGAGGCATGTCTGTGATACACTGAATTTCAAAAAATTTTCACCAGGTGGACTGGAGTTATGAATTACTAAGAGCACTCAGAAGGTGCTGGGCAGCCTTAGTGATGTGTAGTGTAGTGCTTATTTTCCTGAGTGTAAATGTCATTGGAAGGGCCCAGTTTTGAGTGCCCAAATTTCACTGTGCAAAGGCAGAAATTCTGCATTTTTCTTTTGAGGTTAACTATACACTGGTAGAAATTCTCAGACAAATTCCCAAAAATAATTATTTTCTATTAATTTATAATTTAATGCCACAGAAACAGTGGCTTTTTTTTTTTACCAGATAAAAAGTAACATTGCCTATGATTTTTGGACTGTTTAAAGCATGTTTGCTACATTGGTGACATCCCTGGGAATTCAGACATGTAACTGTGGCTTTGCTAGTACAGTATCAGAAGGCACATTTTGATTTTTGACATTTGATATTAGAGTATGGTTGTTCTGGTGATGATCAAATCGAGATTTCAGGATAAGAAAGGTGGCAAAGATTTTCACTCATGGATAATTTTATGCACGATAAGTAGATTTTCTGTGAGTAATCCTGTTGATTGTAATAGGACTATTCACAGCTCAGTGTGAGTGTAAATCTTGGTGGGATAAGGCCCTGCTCTGGCATGTGTTCAGCAACCTGGAGCACTTAGAAATAACTGCAATAGGTTGTAAGAGTGTTAGTATCATATGTTGCCTTTTAAAATGTGTTGATTTTATGATCTGTGAAGCTTTTCAGGATGATTTATGTTTGATTACTTTCTTTTTGCAAATCAACACGTTCTAATTCATTCTTAGAAGCACTTGTGTGTTCATTTCAAAATCATTCTTTTAGCTGTGTCTTATTTTTCTGAGCAGGGAGAAGAGAATTTTATTTAATGTTCTTGATTTAGAGCCATTAGGTAGGGTATTATTTTTTACTTTCTAGGCTTCTGCAGTTTATTAAAAATTCAACCTCTGATATTGTGAAATCTAGCTGTGTTTCCTTTTATATTGGACTACATCCATATTCGAATAGTGCAAATAAATGTGTTTTCTGCTGTGATGAGAATACTCAACATACTTCATGGTTTGAGAGGGGTTTAAAGTGGACATTAGGAACCCGTTAAGTTCTGATTTTTTTCTTTCTTTTGGAGGAGTTCACATTGATGGCAGTTTTATATATAAAAAATTAGTGGTTTAAGTATGCTGTTAAGCAGTGCTGCTATCTCTTTCTTCATTAGCATTAGGAATTGCAGGTTTATTGGTGACTCCTGTACTTCCTTTTAGGCAGAAAGCATTTGAGGATGCAGAGATACATTTTCCCCCCGATGTGACTTTGGCATAGCCTTTAGGTATGTCTGTAAGGTGCTCATTTGTGTGTGAGCTGCATTTGTGGGGCAGTTTCACAACACACTTTAATCTGATCTGACCACTGGCTGCTGCTGAAAGAAAACAGCCCCACTGCCTCTGTTCTTCCCTGTGGATGTTGGTGTGAACACCCCAACGAAGCTTCACGGGGTCTCTGTGGGGGTGATTTTGTCCCACTCCCCTCTCAGCTGCTCAGTGCTGGGCTCAGCCCAGAGGAGGGAAGGAGATCTGGCTGGGCAGAGGTGCTGGGCCCTACACTTGGTTTCTTGCAGCTGTATCATTGAGAGATGGGTAAATGGGAAAAACCCACCAAATGTCCCCCTGGAATGGCCTTTCAGTTGTAGTTGATTTTGCAGAAGTTTGGCTATTTAGAAAGGTTTTACTAGACATGCCAGTGAACTGCTCTGATTATATAGTGAATGCCTTTTTTAAAATTTGGAAGAAACCTTTCTAAAGTGAATTCCACTAAATAGGGGACAAAAGAAATGAAATTCTCTGATAGAAAAAGAATGTTCATTTAGATTATTGTATAGATTTCTAAACTCTATATTAATTTAAGTTTACTGTTTGGCACAAATCTTTGTAGCAGGACCATAGGGATGATCCCTAAGAAGCTGAGAGATTTCCCCAGATTTCCTTTTTAGAAAGTTATTCTATTTGCATTTTGCACTAGTAACCTTTGTACAGTTTGGGGTTTGGCCCTGCATGCACTCACTCTTACAAAGGCTTTTGTGGAAGCAAGGATGCAGTGGGAGTGTGCTCAGTTCTGGAGCTTCAGGGATTTGTTCATCGGGAAGTTTGTCTTGTCTTACCTTAAATGAAACACACTTCCCAAAATGTGGAACTAAAATAACGTCACCAGGCTACTCCCAGGGTAAGATTACCCTGAAACTATTTAATACCTTGGACTGAGCTCAGCCTCAGCTTTTGTGAGGGGAGTCTTGGAGGCAGATGTTTCCATCAGAACTCAAGGCAAGTTAACGATTGCTGTTGTGCTTCCTGGCTCTTGTTTTTCAGTTGTTGTATCTTAGAAAATACAGTCAAATGGAGTTTGTCACTTTACAGGGAAATCGTATTTCTCTCTCAAGTCTTTGCCAGAATCCTTCAGAAGGAGCTAAGGTTTAAGCCAGAAGAATAATTAAATTTTAACAACTTTTCTTTTTCTGTTTTTCTCAACCGTCTTTCATTCATTTTTGCATTGGAATAGTTGAGATAATACAGAAAAGAGGATAGAGTGGGATATGGATATAGCAAGTAGTAAATCCTGCTTTTTAACTCTTAGAAATAGAAGTCTTAAAACAACAAAGACTTTTGCAGGACATTGTTTACAAATACAAAAAGTCCATCTTTAGAAAACAAAGCAAAAACATTGCTGTAGATATTGAACTGCAGATGATTTTCATCTTCTGTCTCTGTTGTTAATCCTTAAACATATTTTCTTTTCTCACCTCTCATAAATAGTCTTTTGAGTCCTAGCTACTCTATTTTTAAAGTGAACCCAATTATTTGTGGATAGTTGCTCATTTAGTCAAGTAATGCTGTACTGCTTGCTTAAGAAAAGAAGGAGAAGACAGAATAACCCTTACCCACCATCAGTCAAAGTGGAGGAAAAGAGCTGGGCCCTGTGTTATTCTCTGGTGGATGACAGCATTTGCTGCTTTCCTTCAGGGTCTCTCTTCAGTTTTACTTGGTAGCAGCCCCCATCCCAGCAGACTCTGGAATCAATTAATGTTTTCCCTTTGCTGGTATTTTAATTTTTGATTCTGAATGGAAGTGTTGTTATGCTTTTCATTAGGTGTATTTCTGTTTCAATGGTTGTTTGTTTCATTAGGAATATTGTCTCTAGTGCGCAGCTCTCCAGCTTGCTGCACCAGTGTTTGTGAAAACTGATGTCAGGGTCAGTGAAGTGAATAGTTCTGAAGTACAGCTGTGGGGTTTGGTGAGGCTGCAGTGGAGCAGTGTGGTTCACTGGATGGGGATGTTCTGCAAGCAGCTGTGGAGCACTCTGTGAAAAGCGAAGGTGCTGGCAGGGTCCCATGAGACCTTTTCTATGCAGTCCTTCCCCTCCCTTTCTCTCTCCCCTCAAAACATCAGTGTACCCAGGAAGCTCTGCCTGTCGACATCTCTGGTGAGGTGCTTTGCCTGGAGTAAAGGGTTAGGGAACCTCCACCAAGCAAAGTGGATACTTTAGAGGCTTTGTTGGCACCTCTTCTTCTGTCATTTTATAGAGAATTTTATGAGAATACTTGGTGAGGCTTAATAGAAGTTCTGCAATTCCATGGAAAACACAACAGTGCCTTATGCCAAGAAATATGCATGTGTGTGTATGTGGTTTGTATTCTTGTAGCTTCCCTAGAGATAATCTGAAAGTAAGTTGATCTTTATTTCACAAATGCATCTTGCTCTTAAAATACATATTTAATCTTTGCAGGCTTGGTAAAGTGTGCTTCTTTGAATGCTTTTAACTTACACTCTTTATCACACTGTCATTCTTCCAAGAACACTTCGCCTCATCTTCAATTTAAATGATAGGATTCCTTTTATGTGAGCCAAAAGGTGTCAGTTGACAAATTACATGTGTTTTACTGAATTAATTGCAATTGGGATACTTCTTGTTTGGATTAATAGCCCATTTTTGTTTGTGGTTCTTTGTTTTAAAACATTACCTCTGGTTGAGTTTTTTTTTTCTTTTTTAAACATTGTGTTGTGCCAGTGTGTGTGATGTAACTTACACTGTGTTTGGTCAGTAGAATATGCAGCCTAACACTATGAGAAGCCAGATGTTTGAAAGCCTGCTTTAATAAGCAGTGCACTCACTGCACCACTTCTGATATGACTCAAGACCATGACTGGAAAACAACTTGGGCTCTTTCACTTGTGTGACTCTGCTAAACCAACTAGTCAGGGTGAGAAAGAAAGTGTTTCCATATCCTTTGCAACTGAGAGAACCAGCAAGACCAGTAAGTACCAGTACACAGCTGGCCTGTCTTCTGGGCAGTTGCTGCAGTTTGCCACCTATCCTAAGGTTCAACATGTCATGGGTTTTCCCACCTCTGTTGGTGAGAGCAGCAGGTTCTTCTGCACTGTTCAACACTCAGCTTCTCTGTCTGCCTGCCTTCCTGCCAGGAAGCAGCTTTAAATCCAGGATTTCCGGAATTCATACCTAATTTCAGAGTGATGTGGCAGCATCCTCCATGTGGAACAGCCTTCTGTGCTGCTTTTGTCAATGGCCTGAGCAGACAGATTAGGGCCACCATGTTCTCACACTTGATACTGTTTGTTCTCCCTTGAACATATTTCAGCATTTGAGTTCCTGTATTTTAGTACCTGTCCACGTCATTCCTTTGGAGAATCTGCAGTGAGCTGGTGCTGTTGTATTTCTGTAGAGTGGGACAAAAGCAAAGTGAGTGACAGTCTGTGTGAGATACCCTGAGTGTGGATTAACTTGGGATAAAGGCTGAAGTGAGTAGATATATCTATTTATTTTCCTTGGAGTCTATCTTTCAAGCTGGAATGCTCTGAGACCAAAGAAACCAATCTCACCCTTAGGTCTTATCAATTGATTACTCCATTTCTTATCAAATGTTGGCTCCATGGGAGGCAGATCCTGAGGAACTTCAGTTCCATCTCACATTTCTTACTTGGCACAGGATATTCCACACCAATAACACCATAAATTTATCCTCATTTTCTCCTTTTAGAGTGTTGTTGCAAGATCTCTCTGGGAGATCTGCATTGGTGAGAAAAATACAGACTTATTGCTGTGCCAGGTTTTGTTTGTTTGTTTTTGTTATTGCTGAGAAACTATCAGTATGGCTTCCCAGTTACCTCCAAAAAATACTTCATGTGTTATATAATATCTGCAGGTGGCTGTGTGGCATACCAGACCTGCACTTTCCTTTGCAGACTTCTGACATTTCATTCTCTTACTCTAAACTGGATTAGTTTGAGAGTAAACTTGTCACAGCACTACCCTGAGCTCACTCAGGGCAATAAGGAATTGCCCATATTTGAAGACAGATCCTGTGAACATCAAGAGCATGATTCCAAACTTGCTTATGTTAGAGTTGCAGGAGAACAAAAAAGGACAAATTATAAGCATAATTATAAGCATAAATTATAAGCATAAATGTTTTTTAACAGAACTTTTCCATGTTCTTCTCCTGTCACAGGTGGTTTTGGTCCCTAAAATTGGCTTTTTATGTAGGAAGGAAGAATATTAAAAATATTGAAGACATTGTCGTATATTAAGAGATTTAAATTGGTGACTCTCCTTCTGACTTCCAGCAGAGCAAGGCTTACTAAAAATAATGAAGTATTTGACTGAAAAGCTTCTTTCTTTAGTGTGCATCTTGACTATTTGAAAGTTAGAGAGGTCAGACTGTTCTGTCTGTCAACCTTTCTGTGATATATTCAGAAGTTTAGAACCTCTGACTATTGAGAATAGGGACAAATGTTTGTTCCCTTTTGAGTCGCAAGACATGAATTTCTGTCAGAAGGTGTTAATGGACTTTTTACATTTTTTGTTGATGTGTGTGACAAGTTGGTTTTTTTCTTTGTTCTTTTAAAAAATGGAGTTAATTTTACTTTCGTCAGGTTAAGAACCAATAGTGATGTTTGAAATAAAGTACAACGTAGGAGAACTTCATGAGATTTTTCAGCCGTTTCTGCTGGTGGCTTCCATTCCTACCAAGTACTCTTTGATCTCACCTAAAGAGAAACCACTATTTATTTTGCAACCTCAGTGTGGTTTGGTATAAACAAAGCTTCACAAATGTTGTGAGAGACATTGAGAATTTTCAAAATACTTTCCTGGTGAAGAAAGTGATTTAGAAAGGGATCGAATGGATCAAGCTGAAAATGCCAGTTTAGACATTTGATGTACATTTGATTGCATTGTTTTGCATGTTGGCTGTAGGGCTGCAGTTCTGCAGAGTGAATCAGAGAAATCAGAGAGACCTGATTTCTTTGGTTGTGAGTTGTCATCATGAAAGCAGCAAAGCTCTGACTTAAAACTTGAATGGAGATGGAACCTTTCTCTGTGCTGCACTCTCAGGGGGGCAGAATTGGGAGCTGATGTGCAGCAATATACCAACATCACATCTGTATCATAATTCTGAATGCATCAAAATCAAAGGTGCTGACACTTGTAATGCTCCCCAGGACACCTGTCTGGTGCCTTGGCTGGGCCTGTGTGTGCTGTCCAGCTCCACTGTGCTTCTGCTCCCACCCCTGTGTCTGCTGTAGCCTTTGTGTGTACAGCCTTTGCCCTCCACCTGTGGAGAGACAGAGAGATGGAGGAAGAGTGTCTGTCTGTCTGTCTGTGTCTGTCTGAAGGAGCAGGCCAGGGCACTGTGGAATGGGTGGGAGTTATGGGCCTGGGAGTAGGGGGAAGGAACCTGGCTGCTGTGACTGGACACCCAGTAAGGACAAGGAGTTGTAGAACCATCTGGCATGTACAGTAATTAGCAGAATGGGAAGATGCTGCCACTTCCAGCTTCACAAAAGCCTGCTGCTCTGTGTAAAAATCCAATTAATAATGTCGTGACACTTGTTGGAATATTATGGTTTTATGTCTATCTGTGTAACATAAGTCAATTTAATGGTATTGCTTTTCATGATTGGAATTTATATTTCCTGACTAATGCTCTTGCTTAGTGGGTGTGAAAATGAATACCTTTTTTATGAACAGTTCTTTATTTGATATATACCTTTAGCCAGAAAATTGCTTTTTCATAGAATCACAGGATGGTTTGGGCTGGAAGGGACTTCTAAAGGCCATCTAGTCCAGCCCCCCCTGCAATGAGCAAGGGCTTCTTAAACTAGATCAGTTTGCTCAGCCCCATCAGACCTGGCTGTGCATGTTTCTCTGGGTGAGGCATCCACTGCCTCTGTGGGCAGCCTGTGCCAGTGTTCCAGCACCCTTATTGTAAAAATATTCTTGCTTATAACTAGTCTAAATTGACCATCTCTTCATTTAAAAGACTGCCCAGTTGTCTTATCAGTACAGACCCTGCTAAAAGCTTGTCCCCATCTTATAGTCCCCATCTTTTAATTACTAAAAGGCTGCAGTATTGTCTCCCTGGAGTCTTTTCCTCTCCAGTCTGGACAGCCCCAGCTCTCTCAGCCTGTCTGCACAGGAGAGGTGCTCCAGCCCTCTGAGCATCTCTGTGGGCTCCTCTGGACTCCCTCCAGCAGGTTCACATCCCCCTTATGCTGAGGTGGATGCAGCACTCCAGGTGGGGCCTCGAGAGCAGAGTATCACCTCCCTCGACCTGCTGGCCACTCTGCTTTTGATGCAGTCCAATTTTCTCTCACTTGTGGATATTAAGATGTTCCAGCAGCTGCAGTATGCCCTGGGGTAGCAGCAGTGAAAGGGCATGTAAAGGACAAGGAAATAGGGAGAACAGGGCCAAAATGAAAGAAGTGTTTGTAAAAGACAGTCAAAATGGAAAAAGGGAACAGAGTAAAAAGGGCACACTGATAAAAAATAAAAGTCTTCTAAGGAATGAGAAGGAGGAATTAGCTATCATTTAATTACCAGAATTTTACCAGTAGTCAGAAGGCACTTGGAGTTGAGAGCTTTTATTTAAGAATGTTCAGTTGTGAATGTGTGTGAAAGGAGACTCTTTTCACGTTGCATCAAGATATCCAGCATTTGGCTCTTACTCAGTATTGTTTTTAGGAGTGCATGTGTGTATGTTGAGTACTGCCTTGAGTTCTTTATGAAATGTTTTTAAGTAAAAAAAATTATTTAAGCAAGCGCACCAATTGTAGATGTTTACTATTAAAACTTTCTTTGTAGGTAATTGCACTTAAGAATGAACATTGAAGACAAGCTGGGAGGATTATTTCTTAAATGTGGTGGCATAGACCAAATGCAGTCATCCAGGGCTATGGTAGGGATGGGTGCAGTGTCTGACCAGTCTGGAGTGTCGAGAGAACGGCCAGAGGCAGTGCTTCAAGATCGGACTATGCCACACCAAGAGATTCTTGCAACAGATGAAGTGTTACAGGAAAGTGAACTTCGGCAGCAAGAGATGATTTCACATGATGAACTCATGGTCCATGAGGAGACGGTAAAAAATGATGATGAAATGGATGCGCAAGATAGACTTCCTCAAGGGCTGCAGTATGCTGTTAATGTCCCTGTAAGCAATTTCTTTGTAAAATATTGGAGAAATTACTAGGAAGCTTGATCTGGTAGTCTAATCCTACTCTGGCAAGAATCTATTAATTGCTTGTTTGGATTTTGATTATCAAAATATTTATGAATGGATGCTGTTTCTGAAAATGTCATGTGCCTCTGGCTGTGGATAAATTTTGCCAATTAAGTATAATCTTTAAGTATCTGTTTTATAAATATTTTTTTTAAGCAGGCTGTTACCATAGAACTAAAGCGTTAAGATGTGCTCCTTTAAGTATATTTAATGTTCAAGGGTAACTACAAACCAGAATAAATAGTGTTATTAAAAGGTGCATATGTTTATGCTGATCATAGTACTATTTAGTTGCTTTTGCTATAGGAAGCATCTTGTATGTTTTTAAGGTATGTGGACGCTTAGCAATTGCATTCACACTGCAGGTTGGACTGTGACACTTCATACATGACCATAAATATGCCCCTCCACGATACCTCACAGAAGGCATACCTTGGCTTCCCCAGAAAGTGGTTTTCCTTTTGGAAACAGAGCATCTGCCTGTAATGCAGCACATCATCACTGTTACCCTTCAAACATAAAGGACAGTTACCAGGACTGTAAAAGTAGATAGCCTTGCACACGAAGAATAACCTTCAGAAAGGTAGCACTGTTAAAACTCTGTTAGCTGGAGATCAGGTGGTTCAGGTGTTAGAAAAATGTAAGAGTATCATGGTCTTTATTAAAGTTCACATTAGATGAAGATTTTTTTTTTCCAAAACTTCATTTGAACTGGTCTTTATTTTTTTTTCCCCTCCCCTTAACAAAATATTTCTGTCTTAAATATATAATAAACTACTCCGTTAAATCTTGCATTGACAACAGCACGGACTAAAGTAAAATAGGTATGAAAAACTGAATGGTTTTTACAGATGGAAGTGATTTTAACATAAGAACTGATCTCAAAATCACCACAGGTCAGGAAAAAAAGACCTTGGGAGATGAATGAAAGGATACATCAAAATGTCATTGAGGAAATTAACTGTGCCCTTTTTATTTAAGACACATATTATTCCTTTCACTTAAATTTCTGAAAGAATGAAGCCAGAAGATAATTCCCTTAGAAAAAGGTTTTCTGTTTCAGCAGTTTGTCATCTTCTAAAATTGAAAAATTGCTTTTCTGTAGTGAGAACCTTACCTGAAACTGGCACTTGGTATCTTAACAGATCAGTGTAAAGCAAGAAATTACCTTTACTGATGCATCTGAACAACAGAAACGAGACAAAAAACAAATACGAGAGCCAGTAGATTTGCAGAAAAAGAAGAAAAGAAAACAGCGTTCACCAGCAAAAGTAAGACATTGATTTGGCAAAACCAAGATTAAAAGGACCTGAAGATTTGGTTGACTATGACTAATTTCATTAGCATTTGAAGTAGTTAGGCTGGAAATTGTTTGTTTGCTCAGTAAAGATGCAGTTCTGAAGTTCAGCAGAGACCCCAAACAAAACTGATATAACAGTGTTTTTCTTTGAACTCTTTTTAGCAACATGAACTCTTGACATATTTTAACATCTGTCTCTCCAGGCAGTTCTCTCTCCAAATATTTTTTTTTTTAAATTATGAGTCAGTAGCTTTGTAGACAATTTATAAATCATTACTCTGTATCTATCTAATAATAGCTGTGCTTTTCTGTGAGCCTCATAATTTTATATGCTTCATGCATAGTAGTGAAAAGTTTTTAAAAAGAAATCTAAAACAGTAGTTTTGAAAATTCTAAAAAGTTTACTAATATATATAAAATAATTTACTGTTAGGGAAAATTCCTGTGGTCATAATCATCTTCATATATGTATTTATTTATATCAAAAGATTCTTACCATAGCTGCTGGTTTGTTACTTCAAAATTTGTTTTGTAGATCCATTCATGAAGAGTATGTATGTCTGAAAACAATTTTCTTCTATTGAGAAGCACTTCAGATAAAACCAGAATCATTTCACCTCATGAGGTAGCAGTGTTATATCTTCTAGTCATTCCCCAAATCAGTATTAATCTTCTGACTTAAAATAGAATGTAGACAGGCTGCTCTGATAGACAGAAATCAGTTGTATGTTATCACACAGCAGCATTAAAATAAGCCTACTCATAAATCAACCCAAACTGTTTATACATTGAAGGAAAACTCACCCTAACACCAAGAAAATCTCCCAGACCCTTTTGTTGCCCTGGGAGCAGGACCCCCCAGTCCTCCTCGAAGCACTGTCAAATAAGGTTGCACCTGTGATATTCTTGGAAAGTTGAGAAATTGCTTCAGATTGGGTGTGGAAGCAAGTTCCAAATCCTGTGCATTTTCTTCTCACTTCTCCCTGTGATAGAAAAAGAGATCTAGGTTGAGTACATCCACAGATCACTTCCATGGAAACATGGCAAGGTAGGAGAGGCGTGTGTCCCTCTTTCTACAGACATGTACTTGCATGCTTCCTTTTTATCTCCCAGTCTGCCAGGGTTAGTCTTTTGAGATGACAAAAGATTGAAAAATGATCAGGAGAATAGTTAAACAGGTTGTTTTTCAGTCTCTCTCTTCCCCGTTTTCAGACTTGTCAGAGTAGAAAGGCAGAAAAAAGCTGAAGGACCGACGTAGGTGAGAGCCTACTGCAGCTCGAGTTCAGTATCTCCAGAGTAATGTAGTTGATTTTCCATCCAAGCAGCAGCTGGAACTTTGACAAGTGGAAGTCAGTTACCAGACTGAAGCATCTTAAATTCTGTTTTATATTAATGTAGCAATCAGATAGGTAAAAAGTCATTAGGAGTTATGAATCCTGCCTCCTTCTCCCTCCTCCATGCACACACACACGTACACACGCACGCACACACACACACATGCACAAGCTTTTTTGTTGCTCTTACCAGGGAAGCTGCATTGACAAAGTTAACTTTCTTCATTTAAGAGATGGTACAATGAATAGATGCAGTAGAAGAGCCCAGGTTTAGGGTAACTGTGACATTAAGTGTATTTTCCGCACAATTCTTTTAAAATTTTGCTATAATATGTGAAAAGCATTTCATAACATGTATTTAAATTTGTTTTAAACACCCAGTCAGTTCCATCACTATATGTTGTTACAGAACAGAGTTTTTATAACTGTCTCTGTGACTGGAGCTGTAACACACCAATCTGACAAACGTATGAATGTACTTGTCCTTCAGAGTGAATGCACAAGAATTTGTTAGCCCGAGACTTTCACTCTTGCTGAGTTTTGATGCAGCAGAATTTAAAATTAAGTAGATCCTACAATGTTTGCTACTATTGCAGAGATACTATTGTTTCAGTTATTGCCTCTCTTTCTCATCACTGTCATTATCATAAAACCTAAAACATCGTAGCTAATGAAATTGCAGATGTGTTTCCCCAGCAGACTTTCATTTTTTGTTAATAACAAGGGACTAAACTGCTTTATTTAAGGTTACTTAAGCTCTTCTTTATAGTTCTGTTTCCAGTTAAGCAAGACTTTTAGAAATGTAATTTGTTTACTGGTTTTCTTACTCTCTTGCCAGAGATAGTAGAGAGTTTGGGTTTTGGTTTGTTTTTTGTTTTTTTTTTCCATTTTCTTTCTGACAAAGTAGAGAAAAGCTGTGATTAGCTGTGTTGAATAAGGTAGATATGGTGGAATTTTTTTTAATATAAGTTCTTTTTAACTTTATATGAAAATAGTGACTTTGTTTGACAGCAGAGCAATTGAGTGTGGCAAGTTGAATTTGTCCAGGAGATGCTTTAATATGTATATTGAGTGAGCAGTAATGTATTGAGTGAAAAAACTGAAAGGGGAGAAGAATAATACTATTTCCTTGTTTTTTTGGCTTTGGGGTTTTGTTTTTTAAAACATAATTTTGCCTCTGAGACCACTGGTATTATGTAAATGTAGTTAATTTATATGACTATCCTGGTTAAGTTTTAATGCCTTTAAGCTAACATTTAGAGTTGTAATTTGAAAAAGAAGGATATAACTTTTCACTTTTGCTTTAAAATATGATTATCCATGGTTTAGTGCCCAGAGGTGATTTGATTACTTTGCATCCTTTCCAACAGATGGACAAAGTAAACAATAGTGTGTAAAGTGACTCAGCTGTGACTAGGGAAGCTCTAAGCTGATTTCCCATGAGCTGCTTTTGCCTCTGTCCTGTTGAAATATCTCTTAATACACAACGAGACATGAGTTGGATTGGACTGCAATTGGAAATGTGTGCTAGAGGCTTAATGCATAGCTTTGTAGGAATTAGCATTGTTTGACCTGAAATATTGACATTTCTGCATCGCAAAAATTAATGTTTTTTTTTTTTTGTAGTTAATAAGACATCTTTAGAGGGTAGTGTGAGAACAAATTTTACTCTTTTTAAAATAGATCCTTACAATAAATGAGGATGGATCACTTGGTCTGAAAACCCACAAATCTCATGTTTGTGAGCATTGCAATGCTGCCTTTAGAACCAACTACCATTTACAGAGACATGTCTTCATTCATACAGGTACTGCTTGACTTCAAATTTGTCTTTTTCTACTATATAAAGAGTTGTTTACTTATGTTAAAAATGTTTTCAGCTCTATGCGAATTTCAGTTTTAAGAGTGTAGCTAACTTGGCATCTAAGCTTAGACATTCCATGCACCAAAGTGTCAAAAGAATACCAGAAAAAAAAAAAAGAAAAAGTAAAAATCAACATATGTTTAATAAACCGAAGACCTAACTGTTTACAAGGTTTCTTTTCTTTCTTTATCAGAAAGTAATGGGTTGACTTGTAGCCTAAGTGCCAAAATTGACCCCTTTGTAAAATGTGCTCCGGCTGCTTATTTGCCTGATGAGGTATCTCTGGTTGGAGAAGTGAAAAGGTACTTACCATTATAATAGCTTGCCAGTGTCCTGAATGCAGTCTTATGCCAGCATCGTGATTGATCTTGTTCATGAGGAAATTACAGCCATTCCAGATCACTCTTAGTCTTAATGTGACTCTTAGGATCATGGAAAGAACTCTGCAGTTCCTGTGCTCCGTAAGGCCAATGTTTTTTGGTGTGAGGGTATTTTTGGAATTCGCTCAGATGCTGGTTTTTTGTTTTTGTTTTTGTTTTTGTTTTTTAATAGACATTTTAATATTCCTCAAAAGTAGTTATCAGAAAACAACAGTGTGTAGTTATTAACTTATGGATGTGGAATTATATTGTTCAAGGTGAAAAACCATTTCAGTGCAGTCAGTGCGACATGCGTTTCATACAGAAGTACCTGCTACAGAGGCATGAGAAGATTCATACTGGTGAGTATAGTGCCTTGAGTATCTTTACTGGCGTGCTTAAAAACTGTTTCCCCACTCAGGCAAGGTTTCTGCAGCCTAAAACCCTGTTGTAGTTTGTTTTAACTTAACACGTGTTACAGAACGTTTTAAAAGGACATTAGTTTTGTGCTTTCAACTTGCTCCACTTTCCTTTTGGCTGTAAAATGAGTAAGAGCTCCAGTAAGCAGATCCCGAAGTAGTTTTCTATAAATAGCCCCAGAGCAGCAAATCCTGAAGTTTGTATGTTCATAGAAGTCAAGGTTTGTTAAGCAGTTCTATCTTTTGTTGTATAAAGTTAATTCAGACAACGGGGACTTCCAGATTCCATTTCCATAGATTTGTTTGTTTGTTTGTTCGTTTGTTTTGGAATTTGATGGAAAAGTGCCAGGACTAAAATGGCCAAAATGCCTAACCCCAAAGGTATTAGGGTCAACTTTTCTTTTCACCCACTTTTTCTTTTAGGTTTAGTTCAAAACTGTTCTAAAAATAAGAGTCTTAGTTTAAAAATATGCAGTATAGGTCAAATAAGGCCCAAAGTTTTAAATACAAGAGAGTTAAATTTATACATGTTTATTTTTTTTATCTTGTTGCACCACACAGAACCACATTCTTTAACAGGTTTGGTTTCATTGGGTTTTTGGCATTTTGGTGCATGGCCTTTCAATCCCTCTTTAAATATTTTGTAATATGGTCCCTTTTGGACTAGATGCCAATTTCTCAGCCTCTTTTTCAGAAAAGCAGAGCTGGTGAATGTGCACAGTGTTTCTTGGCTGTAGCATTTAAATGGATATGAAAGCTACTAACATGCAGTGCAGTGTGTGCATGTGTAAGGGTTGAGAGGGAGAAAAAACTGCAAAATGAATTTTCAGAGCAGTGTACAGGGAGTTTCATGCACAAATGCCCTGTTGTTTATGGGATTTTTGTATCCTAGGTTGCCATGAGTCCAGACTAAGTAGCTTTCCTTCAGCCAGTCAGCCACAGAAGAGTCCTCCATTCTTCTGTCCAGTGTCTTTGTTCTGCTCCTAGTCTTTCCTCTGGCTCTGAATTGGTGAACCATGCTGCCTCCACTTTGTGTAGATACTATTCTTGAAAAGAATGCTCATTCACTCTCTTCCATCTATTTGCCCTCCCTGCCAAAAAAAAAAAAAAAGGCAAAAATTTAAGTGCAGTCTTCACATTTTTAAGGAGATTTTTCTTTTTTTTTTTTTTTGAAAGAAAAAAAAAGAGGATTATTCCCTGTACGTGGCTTTGAAAATGAGAGTCTGGGCAATACAGTTAATTAACGCTTGACTGCAAATATTTTAGAAATTGATTTAATTATCTTTTAAAATTCAGCTTCCAGCTCTAATGAGAATTCTCTGTTGATTGTAAGCTTTGGAGGGAGGGGGTGGTTGTGGTGGGGTTGCAGGTTTTTATGCCAGCTGTTACATATGCTAGTTTTTGTTTAGCAGAGAAAAAGGTACCATTTAACAGATTAACCATATTGTTATCTGACTTTTAAAGATAACTATGTTTTCCTCCTTTCCTCAGCCATCCTGAGGTATAAGTTGGGTTGTTTCTCAGAAAATGGAAGATGGTGCCTGTATTTAAATTGTTGAATCATGAGTATTTTCCTAGGTAGCAGCTAGTAGATAGTTAAGAAAAAGCATGTAAAACCCAGCTTCTAGGAGTGGAAAAAGCTTTTCTGAAGTCAGTTTAGTTAGAAAGTATTTAACTAGTGCATCATTTTGGCTTCACCCAGTTCTAGTGTAGCTAATTGGCATGCTGCTTACCTGTGTGTGCTTTCACCCCTGTATGACAGTGTTCACTACTGGGCCTTAGCTGTTTGTGTAGTTACTCTGTTGTTCAGGACTGCATAACTAAACCCATCCAGAAAAGCTGCATTTTCAACTTGCTTCTCTAAAGAGAAGGTGAGCAGTGGGTTTCACTTTGATGGAAGTAAAGAAAAGATCACTTTGTATTATTCATACTCTTTTTAAGAAATGTTCCTTATAAATTCAATGCTTCATTTTTTTCTTTTTATTTTGCATTTTTATCTCTGTGAATGAGGCAAGAATCACTTTGAGCACCAGCTTTTGTACAGTGCTTAAAACACTGATGAAGAACAGGATATCTCTTACTCTTTTAAAGATGTTTATCAAACTTCCAGTTTATTTTAAGCCAAAGACAGTGGTAACACTTAGAAATCCCATTTTATGTCTATTACAAGCCCCCAATTTACAGGTGCCTCAGCTAATTTCTGTAGAATTTGGTTCTCTGAACCGCTCCTTTAAATGAAATGATATCAGGGAGTTACGAAGCAATCAATGAACAGCCTTTTTCTGTGTAAATAATTAAACAGTTGCATCTAAAAGCAGACATTGCATTAATACAAAATTCACTTACTAGAAATAATTATATGCAGAGGAGGGCAGCAGTGCTAAAACCCTGCTGCTAAAGCTGTCCCTAATGATACAAAAAATTGGCATTTTAATTGTAAGAGAGGGAAGAGTAACTGGCACACAGATATTTTCATATTTTCAGTTTACTAGGCTCAAGAAGATGCTGAATGTTCTTTTTTTTTTTCCTAATATGTCTGCTTTCTTTTTCTTAGAGATGTTTCTATCCACCTTACCAACTCATGTGTTCATGTGTCCTAACTGTGTAAGCCACCCTGCTTTCCATTTTAAACACAGAAACTGAGATTACATTTTAAAAATAAAGCACCATTGGGGCTAACAATTCAAGTGCCTTCTTATCCAGTCATGCTGATTTTTTTTTATTGCTTTCTTTGGTATTACATAATTTGGTTTTTGTCTGTTTAGATTTTAAAATCCCTGAGGGTTTATAATTGTTACAGCCTTCATACACATAATATTTGTACTACACTTCATGAACAGTTCTATTGCTCTGTTTTAATAGATTGCCAACATAGACACAATACATGGGCTGTTTTTGTAAATGATGCATTAATTATTGTATTGTATTTTTAAATGTTAACCTTTTTTTATACATCTGATTCCATCCCACTCACCAAGACATTTCAGAAAAGTGTGTCCTGGATTCTTTCTGCATTAGCAAAAGGCTGTTATTAATGTTCTCCTCCGTTTGCCATAGATCCTGTTTGAAAAGTACAACAAAATTGCAGAAGGCATCTGAAGTTTCAGGCTTCTGCTAGGATGAAATTATTATTGGAAACCTATCTTCATATTAATTTTTAATCTTTTTCTAACATTATCTTCCTTATGAAGATGAAAGCCAAAATTAAGTATGGTGTCAGCTTTACAGAGTTTTTCTTAACCTTACTTCCAGAGCGTTCTGGAATTCTGCTGAAAAATACTGTTTGCTGTGCTGTGCTGAGTAATTCAAGGGCAGTGTCCCCAGAATTTTCTCCCTGTTAAGGCATGGCCAGCACTGCCTTTGTATGTAGCCTGAAAGTCTCCAAAATAGCTGGTGGTCATAATACACCAGAAATCCTCAGAAACCCCGTTTGGCCCTATTTAAGCCTTGAAATGGCAACAGGTATCTGGGGGAGTCTTCTGCCAGCAAATAGCCAGCTGGAGTAGACAAATGTTAGGGAATTCTGTGACCATTCATTTACAGAACTGAGAATAAGGCTGCAGGTAAGTGTGTTAATGAATAATCCTGGAAAATATTCCTGAATCACTCTAATAATAGTAATAATAATGTATTAATGAATAATCCTGCATTTCCTGGAATAGCAGGATAGCTCCTTAGAGGGCTGTTCAAAGGCAGAACAGGACTGAGCTGTAAGGTTCAGGATAGTTTTCATCCCAAACAGCTGCTCCTGTCTCTAAAAAAAAATCTAGAGTATCGTGAAAAAAAACTTTGAGACAACATGAGTTGTTGGAAGAGGTAATTTAAAAGAAATGCCAGGTAGAATAGTGGAGCAAAGGGAAAGAAAACAGTAAACCCAAGGATTTAGTAGTAGTCCTTGGGAATAGAAGAGAACAGTAAGATCTAAAATTCTTGCCTTGTCTTCCTCAAAACTGAAGACAAGGATTAGAATTTGATTCAGAAAGTCTCAACAGGCTTGGTAGGAGTAAAACACTGTAGTCATAAGGGTGACTAAGAAATAAAAGGAATGTGAGGAATGGAACTGGATTGAAAGTTAAGAAATAGGCCAGAGAGGAGGATTTGCTTATAGACAGTATGAGAGAATTATATGATAGGTGTTCTAACTTACAAAGGGTGCCAGAAAAAAAAGCAAAATTTTGTAGTGACTATTAATAAGCAAGAAATTATAAAGGTCTCTAACTCAAGTGAAAGAAGAGATAGGATGCTGAGGTTGTGAGCCTGTAGAAAAAGAACTGATGGAAGCTGAGTGATCTGAAAGGAGAAGATAATTTGATTGAGGAGAGAATAAATTGGAATAATTTCATCCAAGAAAGGGATTGGCTGAGGAGCCACATGGAGAGGTAAGAATTAATAATTGGAAATGGGACATTGGCTCACAAAGAGAGACATTTAGAAATTGCTTGGAATTAAGGAAGTTGAGACTCTGGGCATTAATGACCTGACTAGGAGCACATGTGTGGGTGATACAGGTTATTTTCCATTCTCATTTCTATAAATACTGGCACCTTATTTTAAGGTATTTCCATTTGTAGAAGGATGTGGCTAAATATCTCTATTCTCAATGGAAAACACACACACTAACAAGATTTTAAATAATAATTAATTTGAAATTTTAATTTGTAATAATAAATTATTGATAATTTAATAAAGTTAGTCAATAACATCATTGGAAATAAAACTACCTAATAAAACAGCGATAGTCTGCATATTTCTGGAAACAAAACACAGATAGTTTATATCCCAAAAATAAGTGCAGTGCGGTGCAGAATCTAGAACAGAGGATGTTGACAGGTGGTGCCAAGACAATCCTTGATCTCTATGTCAGTCCAAAAGATTCATAGTAAATACTAAGAGGAAAATTCACTGTTGTTCAGGGTGAGTTCAACTGAATAATAGTGAACTTCTGTAAAAGCAAAACTTACTTTGCAATCCACTTGGAATTTTTAGGTTTTGTCAGAGAAACCTAGAAAATAAAGAATATCAGAGGGAAGATATAAGGCAAAAGTTAAAAGAAATAAAAATAGAGTTCAGAAAGGATCATTGCAGGGCTTCTTTTTGAGCAAAAATAAGAGGAGAACTGAAGATGAATTCAGGGCAGTGCATAGTCCACATGAGTGTTTCATGAAAGTAAAGAATAAAACCAAAAATCAAACCAAGAAAACAAAACAACCAAAATGAGAAATCTCTAAATATGCAAACACCAGTTCAGCTTCTTGTTTTCAGCTTATTTTTTAAATAAATTTAAATTTTTAATTAGTTTTTGAAAAATAAGTCAATTTGGATTCCAACCAAAGTAGTAGGATTTTTTCCAAAGCAGTTATCTCAATTATACATACAGGAAAGAGAAAATATATGGGAAAATGTGGAGCACCCTCAAAAATATTATATTCAAAGTTTGGGAATGCATCATTCTCTCCTAGGAGGGATGGGTTTGAGCTAATGAGTTGGTGAGAAGAACTGAGGTATTTTTATACAATCGTCTGCCCTAAAAAATGTATGATGTAGCAGCAGTTCAGGAAGACTATCTTTGCAGTTCTTCATTTGTTAGGTGTAAGACATATCTGGGCCTACATTAGAAAGAGGGATAAGGATTTAGTTTTAATGGTGGTTGGTTTTTATTAGCGTAAAAGCTTAAAATAATTGGAGGCATCATCTACTGACTGTTGGAAAAACAATTATGTGAGCAAGCCCTATGTTGTTTTTCATTAACAATAGACTAAATCCTCTCATGACTTCTATTAGAGAATGTAGTATTTGACCTGGTAATTGTACGGAAAAACATTGATTGATTTTCTTAGATTAATATTGCTACATGTTTTTTTGTCAGGTGAAAAGCCATTTCGTTGTGATGAATGTGGTATGAGGTTTATTCAGAAGTATCACATGGAAAGGCACAAAAGAACTCACAGTGGAGAGAAGCCTTACCAGTGTGAATATTGTTTGCAGGTAAGATGACTTGGTGAAATCTTTTGTGATTGAAAAACAAAACACCAGTCAATTCCCAAGTAATACAGATGGAGCTTTCCCCATGTGTTGTAGTCATGTGCATACAAATAAACAGGTAGCAAATGTTTTTTTTCTATTAAATTGGGCTGTTTTGGTGCACAGGTGGAGCAGAGTCACATCTGGCTGTGCATGATTTTACTGCCTGTATGCAAGTTGTTTGACACTTCATCAGAAATCGGTGAAGTGGATGAATCATCAAGTAAATTTGTTAGAATGAAAGATTTCTTTTATTTCTGTTAAAGTCTTTATTTTTCAATAATAATAATCATAATCACCATCTTTTCCAGTATTTCTCCAGGACCGATCGTGTGCTGAAACACAAACGTATGTGCCATGAGAACCGCGAGAAGAAACCCAACAGAAGTGCCACCAAAGTTGGCTTCTTGCCATCGGAGGAAGACTCCGGTTTCTCGACGCCTATGAAAGACAGCTCCTTGCCAAAGAAGAAGAGGCAGAAGACAGAGAAAACAAAATCCGGGGATAAGGAAAGCTCAGATAAATCAGAACACAAGAAGGACAAAAACGACTATTTGCCTTTGTACTCCTCTAGTACTAAAGTAAAAGATGAGTATATGGTGGCGGAATACGCCGTCGAGATGCCGCATTCTTCGGTCAGTGGAACGCACTTAGAAGAGGCAAATTCTGGAGAAATACACCCGCCTAAGCTCGTTCTCAAAAAGGTTAACAAGAGGAGTCTAAAACAGCCACTCGAACAAAGTCAAACCATTTCACCTTTATCTACGTACGAGGACAGCAAGGTTTCAAAGTATGCCTTTGATCTTGTGGATAAGCAGAGTTTACTGGACTCTGAAGGTAATGCTGACATTGATCAAGTGGACACATTACAGGAAGGGCCCAGTAAACCTGTGCACAGCAGCACTAATTACGATGATGCAATGCAGTTCTTAAAGAAAAAGAGGTATCTACAAGCAGCCAGTAACAACAGTCGAGAATATGCCTTGAATGTAAGTACCATAGCATCTCAACCTTCAGTAACACAGGCAGCTGTGGCCAGTGTCATTGATGAAACTGCTACAGCCTCAATATTGGACACACAGGCGCTGAATGTTGAAATTAAAGGTAACCACGACAAAAATGTCATTCCAGATGAGGTACTGCAAACTCTGTTAGATCATTATTCGCACAAGGCTAATGGACAACATGAGATCTCTTTCAGTGTGGCTGACACGGAAGTGACCTCCAGTATATCCATCAATTCCTCTGAAGTGTCTGAGGTCACCCAGTCTGAGACAGTTGGAACAAGCTCTCAAGCTTCCTCATCAGATAAAGCTAGTATGTTACAAGAATATTCAAAGTTTTTACAACAAGCTTTGGACAGAACTAGCCAAAATGATGCCTATTTGAACAACCCGAGCCTTAATTTTGTGACTGATAACCAGACTCTTACAACACAGCCAGCATTTCCTTCCATGGAGAAGGTCTACACATCTATACCTGTCAACAGCTTTCGATCAGGAATGAACTCTCCATTAAGAACAACTCCAGACAAGTCTCATTTTGGACTAATGGTTGGTGATTCGCAGCACCCTTTTCCCTTTTCAGGTGATGAGGCAAATCATTCTTCTTCCTCCTCTACACAGGACTTCTTGGATCAAGTAACTTCTCAGAAGAAAGCAGAGGCACAGTCTGTTCATCAAGCATATCAAATTAGCTCCTTTGAGCAGCCCTTTAGAGCTCAGTACCATGGGGCAAGAGCTGGAATATCATCTCAGTTTAGCACTGCCAATGGACAGGTGAACCTTCGGGGACCAGGGACAAGTGCTGATTTCCCAGAATTTCCCTTGGTGAATGTAAATGATAGCAGAGCTGGGATGACTTCTTCACCTGATGCCACAACGGGCCAGACTTTTGGCTGAGGAATCTTTGTAAATAATACTGGCACTTTAGAACACATTTGTCAAAAGGGGGTTGCTCTGTATAAGATGGAATTCTGTACAGCTTTTAAGAGCGCTATGTTAAAACAAAAGTAAGCTGATATTAGCAAGACCAATAACTGCTTCTTTTTTTTTTCTTTTTTTTTATTTTAAAAAAATAAATTTCAGTTAGCCACCAGTCATTGAACTGCCTGATATTGGTGCCCCTAAAAAGGCAGTTTATTATTCATTTGTTTGAACCCAGAAAATATTTTACCTTCTATGAAATTTAAAATAAACAAAATCCCCAGGTAAGACTTTCCTCCCTGATTTTTACCTTGCTGGTTTTCTTGTATTGCTTTGGGAGGACAGTTTATTGTCTGATATTATTCACATTGTCATTTCTAAGCTCGTCAGCGTTGTCATTGCTCTTCAGCAGGGAATCAACATGTACTAAAACACACAGAATAAACAAGTAAGTTTCAAAAGACAAGCAAATACGACTTTAAAAGACAGCATTTTCTAGAAGAATAATCTTCAGTCTCTCTCAAAAATAATTTTAGCCCATGTGCCCTTTATTTCTGCTTTGCATTACCTTGAGTTATGTTTGGAGGGAAAAAAAAAAGAATTATGATAGACTAACTCTTACTATTTAAAAGTCTAATTAATTTAAAATACTTTAAACACTTTTTTAAGCAAAATGCCTAACTGCTAAAGCCTTTACTTCATTCCTGAAGTAATGTGTATTTCTTTGTACAGCTGAACCTAGATGTAACTTTTTAATGACTTTTTCATATGCAGATACCAAGATTTTGAAGTTTTAGTTAAAATATTCTGTAGATGACATTCCCAATTGCAAAATGCTTACACAAACTGTGTATTCCAAGATTTAAAAGCTTAATTGTACCTTACCCTACGTACTCATAACGATTAACATAGAGCACTTAGCCAACTTGATAGTTTTTGATTTCTCAAAAAATAAAATAATTTTTAGATTTTTAGGTTTGATATGGTTGCATCATTTCCATCTCATACAGCTCCAGTAATTCTTTTCCAAATACTTGAGATTGGGTATCCTTAGCTTCTGTAAAAACTGTCTTAATTCTCCGTCTAGAATTTTGACAATTCAGACTATTAAATTTATCCAAGTACCCCTGAAAGCTGAAGAAGCAGGCATTCACATTCCCCACCTTTTTAGTGTTTGCTTAGTCAAAGCCATTAAAATTTTACCAACCCAAACCAGTGAATTTTGGATAGTGAACAGGGTTTCTTTTTCCAGCCTAGGAGGGTGATCAGAAGTTTTCGTTGCATTTCACAGTATAAATAAAATACAAAGGTTATCCCTGTACCACGAATATGTTTTTTTGGATAGTACTTTGTCTTGAAGTAAACGGTATGGTACGATAAGTAGTTCTGTGTGCATTTTTAAGGTGGTAAGATTTGAGTAGCATAACTATTGTGTAGTTTAAGTTAACAAGTTACAGATTTTTGAACTGTATGTTCATTCTATTGCACCTTCCCTAAAGGGACACTGTCTGGTAGTTTAAGGCAGTTTAAGCCTCATGTAGGCTGATTAACCAGGGAAAAACACACACACACATATATATATATAGGTAGATATTTATATGAGGTTTTTTAAATATAGGATTGCAAACGTGCTTTTGCAGCACTGTTGCTAATTGGTATTGCTCAGACAAAGCCATCAGGTAGGAGAAAAGACTGTATCTCAAAGAACTAGAACGTGTCCTGTCTTTTAGAAAAGGATTTGAGCAGGACTTAGAACAGTTCCCACCTTTTACCAAAGCAGTAGCAGCATTTTTCTTAATTTTCATTACCAGGAAACTGATTCCACTCTGTCATTTTTTCTCTTACAGTAGCACTACTACAGCACTAACTTCACTTGGTACAGTTGAGGGAGAAAGGACATGCACTATCCATAGCTTGCTGCTTCTGTTGGCAAGAAATACAATCTATGTAAACCTATTTCTTAATACTTTCACATAGGAAAACAGGTTCTGTTTTGATTTGTTGACCCTGTGTATCATACAGTGAGGTGTTTCAGCATGCTATGACTTACTAGTAGTTTTGTCTGAATATTTGGCCCTGAGTTGCAAAGAACGGCCTTTAAGGGACAAAAGTAAATTCCTTGTGGATTATTAATGATACACATAAAGAAGTTTCTTTGAAAGAGTATTTTAAAACTGATTCATGGCTCTGTTTTTCTTCCTTTACGATCAGTTCTGTTTTTCGACTCTCCATTCCATGTTGCACAGAAATAACATATATCCCATATACCCCAGGAAGCCGCTTCTGGTCATGCATACTTTGTCTTTAGTGTTTCATTTCCATGACATCCTTGCTTGTGCTACCTGAATAATACTGTATTGGGAGCTTTGTTCCTGTGCCCTGATGTTGCGAGTAGACGGCCATTAATTGTACTATTTGCTGAATACAGTAAGGACTGAAAGCAAAAATTAAAGGCCAGGTTATTACTGCATTGCCCTGGCCCCATAGGGAGGTAAGAGGAATAAAGCCTCTTTCTCCATAAGGGGACTGACTCAGCTTTGTTTAAGAGTTACTGCATTGATGCTGTGCTGTGAGAAAGTGGTTTGGGAGTAAGAGGGACCTGCTGTTGCTCCATGGCATCTGCACACTTAGGAACTGCTCCATGGGTGCATGAGGGAGCAAGCTGTTGTACAGAGTGAAGGAGCTTGCTCTTCCCATAGTCAAGGGGGAATCAATCACCTGAGGAACTGTTATTCCTTATACATTTGCAGCTCATTCCCTAGCCTGCTGCTGAGCCATTCCAGCTACACTCTGTGCCTTAGGAGAGGCTGTGAAGTCCCAGTCTAAGCCACAGGGACTATCCCATAAGGGTCTTCCATGTGTACAATTACAGCAGTTGAGTAGCTGATCCACTGATGCTTGAAGCTTTCTGCACTACAGGAATTAGCCAGATATACTGCCCTGATTTTCTGTGTACGTCCCCTTTCATTCTGGAATAAGTGTATATGTAGTTCTGGGAGGTTTAACTCGTTAAAAAGTTCCTGCTTGTTTAATAATTACATTATTTAATAACATCTTCCACTGTTTGTGTTTTGCTGCTTTTAATGTGCTACAGATGCACACTCTACACATTGATCTGGCCACTGTTCCTTTTTGTTAAGTTTTCCATGTATGCCTGGAAAAAAGCATCTTTGGTTTTCTGTTGTGTTCATGTTCTGATGCTGTTCAGTCATTCAGCACAAGGCTGAGTGAACGTGTATATTCCCCCGAGCCAACAAAGGTCATGTAAGCACCAAATATGTGTGTGTGTGTAAGGTGGAATTTTTGGGGATATCTGCTAGTGATAGAAGAATGATAATTTTAAAAAAGAGGAAATTGATGGCATTTGTTACTGAACTAGATATATATACACAATACATGTGTATATGTATCACAATACATCTGCACTTATTAATAGGCCATATTTTGGTCCTAAATTACTTGACAGTGTCCCTTTTAGCATGAAGCTTTTGATATGTTTTACCATTAATATAACAGACAATGAAGGAATCAGCTTGTAATGGTATACTAATAGGCATTTACATTTTCTTCATTTGATTTGAGAATGAATTAATCATAAATGACAAGTTTTGGGGAGAAGGATTAACCATCTGTATTACTGTATGTTGGTTTACGAATAACAGCATAAACAATTTAAATTGGATGATAAAAGAACCATGTTTATGATCTCGTGTCTCCTAGTGTTGTCTTTAGGAAAATTGTATTTCAAGAAGAAAAATAGGACAAGAAAAAAATTCCTGTGAAATAACACTTGTATTATTTTTATATTGTACTTGTCAGTTTTTTGGATGACGGGAGCTTTTCGTTGTTCATTGAGAAGTACAGTAAAATCTTGCTAATTCGCTGACTGCTAAACAGAGCATCCAGTAGGTTTCTACATCCCTGATGGTCACTTCCCACCTCTCTGCAATGGTCTAAAACATACTGTAGCGAGGTCTCATTTAATAATACTGTACTACTTCACCCAAGTATACTACAGCATCTATATTAGTATACTGGGAGGTAGGAGTATTGAAAAACTAAATTACAGTTGTCAAAATAAATGAACAAAGTACATCTTGTGATGTGACATCCTTGCTTTTGTTGCCTGCTTCTTCACCGTTTTCAAAATTGTCATTTTTAAAGGGTTTCTAAGACATTGCTGCGAATTATTGGGGTTCTACTGTAACTTTTGGAGTTTATTCTAAAGTATTCATGTTCTCCTATGAAAATTTGCCACCTGGACAGATACATTATATTCCATGCTTGATCAGAATATTTTTATAGTATTTGTATCATATGTAGTAACTGTTTGAAATGAACTAGAATATTTGGATGAATTCACTCTGAATTTTGCAGCATTGGATTACTTTATGTATGTATATTTGCTAACTAAATTTTCTTGGCTTTGAGAGCTTTGATTTTTATTCTTCTTTGTTTGCTTGTTTTAATACCATTACAAATCGCAGGGAAAATCCTGATACTCCCGGGAGTCCTTTTGGAAATGTTAACAGGCAGAAATGTGCTTATGCAGTCGGTACCAGTACGCGTGTGAACTTTCAAATTACATGGTTGGTACTGAAGCAAATGAATAATGCTACAGTTTTCTAGAGTTAAACGTTTTACTAAAATGAAGCCTTGTAACTTTGAAAGTTCTTTTGACTTAGGGTAATGCATGTTTATGTTAGGCATGTAATGCATTTAGCTGAAACTCACTTTGCAAAGGACAAGCACTAAGAAAGTATTACTGCTAATGGAAAGACATGTCTTTAAGTTAAAATTTAAACTTTTGTTCGAGTTTAATTTGCTTTGTGTCAGGGAAATAAATTTATAGTCGCTTTTGCTCTACTCGACATACAAAACCTTCTGTTTCCTTTTTAAAATTACATCTTTTTGGTAGGAAACACAAACTGAGGCAAGCAAACATTTCTAAGACTTGTTTCTTGCTTTCCTTAATCCAATGGATGGAAAGGTAATATTGTGTAAACAACATTATTTTATTTTTTTATGCAATACCATGCTGTAAATATGATTTATCAAATAAGGATGTACCTATGATTGAATCTTTGATTCTGCACAGCTAGAGTTTATATATAAATATAAATGTGTCTTGACAATCAAGGACTTATGTCAGTCTTCCTTTATGACGTTTCTTATTGTTATGCATTCCATTTGTTTGACTTGAGTATTTGTATTGTCTGTAAAGTATGTAATGTTTTTATAGCTTGTTTAAAACAAACAAAAAAGCCTGTAAATATAAACTGATCACAGTACTGCTCTGTTAGAAGGCATAAGATGATGTACTGTTTGTAAGCAATAATACATGACAGTGCTAACTTGACGAGTAGCATAAGGTTAAGTTCCAAAAATAACTTTGGGAGTTAATAGCCTGTTTGAGTTAATGAATATTCTTAATAATTTTTTTTTATAAATAAATTCAAATGTCCTCCTGCTGGAATATATAACATTGTTTACACAGCACAATTTCAGTCACAGAGAGGACAGTCTTTATGGCTTCATCTGTACACACTTTGAGTAAGAAATGAATGGCTTGGCTGCACTTCTGCAAGATGAGGAAGACTGCAAAAGTTGAATAGCTGTGTCTCTAAAGGATGAGAGATACTATTCTGCTTCTGTGCTGATTCCTGACAGTTCCTCTACTTAAATTTGGAGTCTTTAAGTCCTGATATTGAACTGATGAGACTTGGGCCTCCTATAGAAAGGAGTAGTTCTCTTCTTATTTCATATGCAGATAAACAGTGAACTTAGGAGTCACCTCTTCATTTGAGTTGCATTTTTTTCAAATTATGAGCTATGAGATGATGAGATGGATTTATTCTGATAAACTAAATGTCAAACTTATAGTTTGAATTGAATAGGCATTAGACTGTACAGAGCAGCATAACTATTTGAACAGTCTTCACTGCTTTAGAACCTCTCCCCCAATTTATAAATGTATATGACCTACATTTTATAGAAAAAGAAATGTTTTTAAATGCTAGTCATTTATATAATATGTGCTTTGAAGGATTTGCTAGTCCACTTCTGTCACTTTTAGTACACTGGTATCTTTTATATGTAATGTATGCTTTTTATTATTATAATTATTATTGTAGTAAAACATTTCAGTAGGAGCAATTTTGCAACAGTATGAGGGGTTGAAATTTTCATTGTCAGAAATGAATTATACTGGACTTTGTCTTCGTAGTCTTGTCTTTCTTTAAATGCTATCTGGGAGGGAACTTGGTATTCAGTAAAGCCAGTGACTTCCTTTCATTTTGAAGGCATATTATAGAGTGCTGAATTGGATCTGGAAATATAATGAATTTGAAGACAGAGCAATTAAATACAAAAATCTAGTGTACAGAAGAAATTGTGTTACGAAAAACCTGATGATATCTATAGTGGAACACTGTTACAGTGAATTTCTGATATAGTGCTATTTTCCTGAAGTCAATATGCCTTCTTTGTATTTCAATTAATAATAATAAAAAAAAGATAATTTGTACAGATAAATTTAGGATAATAGGTTTATTTCAGTCATTATACAGTATTTCTTTATCCTGCAACATCTATTCCGTCCCTTTGTTACCAGACAAAAGACCATAACCTGAATTCCATCAGTAAAAGTATGTATATAGGTGAGAGATGGTTTTATAGGAACATGGAAAGTATGGATTTGTATATTCCTTATGTTTCTGACAGAAATCAGTGTGTGAGTCTCTCATTATTCCTGTGAAATGAGGAATTTCCTGATACCAAGAAGAGGGTGTGTGCATGTGTGTTTGTGTGTGTGTGTGTGTGTTTGTGTGCACAGATACACGGAAGATGTTTGGGTCTCGTGGCAAAAATGATACAAATATAAAAGGATTTAATGTAGCTCAACATGTGACTTACATTTAATATGTAAAAGGAACATCTAAATTTCATAATGCAAAAAAAAAAGACAAAAGTAGTTTTGCAGGAAACAAAACTATTTGGATAGCAGGCTTGACCAAATGAATTTTTTTGGTTAAACTTGATATATTTTAAAGGATTCTAGTTCTGCCTTTATTTCTGCCCTAAAAGCAACTTAAAATATTTTGGGAGTTACTCTTCCTGTTCATTTGACTGTGAGTGTAATTTATATCATGGTTTACAAAATGTGGCATGAAGGATTGGATTGTTTTATCTGTATAATACAATGAAAGATTGCTTTTTTTTTTTTTTACATAATCATGGTGAATGGTATTGTATTCTTAGGACTGATTTATTCATTAAGTGACTTAATGAGTTTCATCACTTTTGACGTTACTGTTTTCTTATGGTTAACTTAGTCTTTTTGGGTTTATAATACCCTTCTATGTATTGTGATACTAAGGGAAGTTACGTTTTTTGCTTTATTTTTAATTAAACTAATAGTTTGATAATTTATATTTGCAAATGATGCATTTTAAATGTGGTCACTTGCTGTTTGAAAAATAAAAATATAGAATACTGTTTTATGAATAGACTTAGCAGTATTTTTCATGTTAGATAATTTCAAACAAAATCTGCTTTCTCAGTGAGACAGATGAAGGCATGTAAAGATACATATCATTGTGCAAGAACTGAAGTGGGTACTTTTCAAAAATTAAATGAAATATTTAAATATTGATTTGAGACATAAAAAACTTTATTTGGATTTTTTTTTCCTTTGGATCTCCTTGCCTCCTTTGATTACCGAAAACAGAATATCTGAGCATAACTTTAATCCTGGTTGTCTGAAAAGATTGCACTGGAATCAGTTTAATAGAAGCACCTAGTGTTAGACCAGCTTTCCTTTTGTGATTTTTGTTTGTGCTCCAGGGATTTTATTCAGTGCCAGCAACTCATACGAATGAGAATGAGGACTTTGTTTTAATCGCAGTTGTAAGAAAGGTGAACTTCATTACTGAAGATTTCAAGTCTGTTGGATCAAAGTATGCCATGTGTACACTCTATCATTTCATAGCATGTGTAATGTATGGAATATTTGTTACATAGATTTTTCTATTGTTGAAGCAAATATTTTAGAAAGTATTGAAGACCGTAGCATTTGCACACTTAAAAAACCAGAAACATGCCCCATAATATTATTGATAATTTAGTTTTCTTGCCTTCATTTATTCATGTGTTTAGGGCACTGCTTCCCTGAGTCTTTTGGTAGGATCCTTCCTGCTAAATACCTGGGTTTTGTCCAGTGCGTGTCTCTGTTGATTTGACTTCATGTAAGAACAAGTTTTATGTAAGAAAGTGTTAAAAGTGGCACAATGCCTTTTAAAGAAAAAAAAATGGGAGTACGGTGTGAAGATTTGAGCTGTGATCAGATGAGTGTTGGGTCTGGAATGTCTGGCCCCTCTCTTGGTGGGCACAGCCCCAGTCCTGGAGCCTGCAAGTCACTGTCTGGGCATTCTCCTCCAGCCACCTCAGGGAACTTCCTTTGGGAAGCGGTGGCTGCACGAGAGGAGCGTTTCATCTGGCCTTAGCCTAAGCCCTTTCTGAGTTGACTGAACTTGCATGGTAGCAGAGAAAGAGCACTTGGGAGATTTGCTCTAATGTCTTTCCAGGGACAGCAGTCCTACCAGGGTGGTCGCTGACTACATCAGCACAGATGTTTCTGAAACTGGCCTTAGGAAAGCTGCCCTTATTCAGTCCCTCTGAGCTGTGCTGCTGTCTCCTAGTGCCTTTGCATGCCTCTCAAGTACAGTGTGAATACAGCACCACGACTTGATAGGACTTTGTCTAAATCTTACTTAATGTGGTATGTAAACATCCAGCCAATATGGTAACTACTTTTAATGGTTTCATGTTTAATAGTTCTAAGCTGTGGATGACAGAGTAGTGTCTGTGTACTCAGCCACCCTATTTGTCTTTGTGTTCACTTACATTAGTTATACTGATTTTTATTTGTTCTAATTATGTGGTGAAAATAAGAAATCAAACCTCATAATTTCTGCATATTACCTTACATGATTAAAATTGTCAAATACTAAAGTGATACTGAAAAGAAGGTATTTTTCAATATTTTGATACTAAAAAGAGTTGCCAGAACCTACATTTTGTGTTAAGTGAGAAGAATAGTCCATTTAAATTTTCTTGGGTTTTTGTGTGGGTTGTTGGCCTTTTTTTGGTTTGTTTTTGTTTTTTTTGTTTTGGTTTGGTTTTTTTTGCTAAGGGAACAATTTTCTGTTAAAATAATTGATTATTTGTAATTTAGTGGCACTAAAAACATCTCTGAAATTAATGTTTTTCTTGCACTGCACACGGAAAACTATTTTGTAGCTTTAGGATAGACAGCAGTTTATGAAAGCTGGAGGTGTGTAGGCTTAGGGAGGTAGTCTGGAAGAGTGTTCAAGTGTCCCATTTGTTGCTTATCTTCTGCACTGCACTCACCAAATCAACAGAATATAGGCTTCTATAGAATATTGTTTGCTTTTTTGTCTGCCTTAGTTGTGAAGACATGGAGTTTAAAGAAGAAAGCTGTCCACTGGAATAGGGAGTTAAAATGGAGCCCATGTGTGCTGTCCTTTCCAAAGCCAACAGCCCTGCCCTTGTTGCTCAGGTAAGTTGCCTCCTCCACAGTGTCCTTCCCTGGTCACACCAGGGCTGGTCTTCGGGCTCCTGACGTCCCTGCTGCACCATCTACTCTAGTTTTTCGGTTTCGAAGGCAGTCGTGTTCGAGTCACTGGCAGAAATGAAATAGGATGATTTGGTGAGGTTCCATTTTAAGGTGTGTGCTCGCTCGCGTCTTTGGCAGCTGCGTCACTTTTTTCCGTGTCAGCAGCCATGCACATCATGCAGGAAGCATGGGATCCAATTCCTGCCTCAGTTATTTGAACTTCTGCATGATTGCTGGGTGTAAAACTCACTGTTGTTTTTTCCACTCAGAGTCCATCTCCATGGGCAGCTCTGCCCATCTTCCCCAGGAGAGCCAAGACATGTTGCTGCGTGATCGCTGTTTGTGTGATTTTATTTGGCCAGCGGCTGCATTCTTTCAAGCCTCTTGGCTGGAAATGTGGGTGCCTAGTCCCAGACCATACTTTGTGCTGATCTATCTTTTGACATAGATCGGTGCATTGGCATTAGCTGGTACATAGCTGCCCTCATTTAGAGGAGGTGATGCCTTCATTTAGAGGAGGTGGTACCTTCTCTGCAGAGCCTGAGGGAGGTAAGCTGGCCCAGCTATGGAAATGCAAGCAGTGCTACTGAACATGTGTTAGTTTTTACTTTTGTTTACATCCAATTTTTTTTTGTTTTCACGGTCAGATGTGATTATAATTGCCATTTCACAGAGGCAGAAGTAACAGCTTTTGTAACTGCTGTTAGATCAAAAGCACTAGCCTTGCCTAAGTGAAACCAAGAGGATCCATTATTTTTAGCAGTGTAATTTATATAAAAATATTTCTCTGTTGTAATATGAATAATCACTGCTCAAAATGTGTTATATTCTGAAAGCTCTTCTGGAGAAGCACTTCCTTTATCAGTCTGTCTTGCTACAAGATAAACTGAGTCATGAGAGAGGATAAAGCAACGTCTGCGAGTGCTGGGAATGCTCAGGGTAATTGTGAGGTAATCTTGACCATGCAGTGATGTGCAAGAACAAGGCAGAAGCTGAAAGGATAACTTGTTTTCTCTCAGTCCAGCGTTTTCTTTCATTTCTCTTGCCAGTTCCTGAAATCATCTTTGTTATAAAGCTAATTATAGACAGAACAGCCTAAGAAAGTTACAGCTCAGAAAGGGATAAGCAGATTCAAAGATACTAATGGGACAAAAATGATCTTCTGCAAAGCAGGACTCAGAGAGGGGGGTTTTCTTTAAGACAACATTTGTTACCTTAAAGGAAAGTGTCAAAGTGGACAAGGTGGTTGATCAGTCTCCTAGTCAAACACGTAGCTCAAGTGATGGATGTTGGAGCCACTTGAAAATGAGCCATAAGGACAGTATGAGTCCACACCACAGGTGTGGAAATGCACTTTGGCAGTGTTGGCTCTCACAGAATGGTCTCCTGAAAATCCAGTTTAAGGAATTGAAACAAGAATTTTGTTTGTAGTGATGCTTGGGTACTACGCTGGCAACTGCTGTTACACACACTGAACGACATCAGGTAAAAATCAATTTGAAAGGCAAAGTATTTTACAGCTTGCAACTATGAGTGAGCTTGAAAAAGGCTGGCTCTTCATTTAGTCTAGGAACATACTCTACATGTCACAGCCTGTTTTATTGTTGATGTAGGGCTTGTGGGTCATTAAATGATGTGATTAGCTAAGTCATGTTGTTCATTCACAGTTTGTGCTGTGTGTCTACATGGAAATCACAGATTCTGTCTTACAAGACACGTATTCCTGGCAGCTGAGGAAGATGGTGGTGAGGCATGTAATAACATCCATCCTACTAAGAGTCAATCCTTTCCTCATTTCATGGGATGGCTCAGACCTACGGATGTTTCAAATTTACATCTCTTGCTGACCAACCTCTGTGCTGCTACTTTCTGGGGGCTGTGTTTGTATCTCGACACCTCTGTGGTGTTGCCATGCCTGTTTTATCCCATATAACCCTTTGTCACCTTCTTCACTCTCTTGTACCCATTTCCAGACTCCACTCCCTGGAGCAATTTCCACCAAGTGACACGATATGGACTATGGAAAATCTTCACAAATCACAGTTTGGGATGTCTGATGCATGGGTCTGCCAGGCTTCAGGTGGTCCCCCTGTCAGTCCCGAGGACCTATGTAACTTGAGGGAAAGGATTCCAGCTGGTCTGTGGAACTCTGTGTCCACTGTTAGTCCAGAAAGCACTCAAGAAGTGGGCTTTGATAAACAATTCTAACTTCTGGTTTCAATTCTTCCCCCCTCCCCCCACCTTTTATTCCCAGTGGAGCTAAGGTACTCAGCATAACGGGACTTTTAAGTGGGACTTCTGGAAGTCTTTCTCAAACGGTTTGTGATGGTTTTCCTGGAAGGTGGTGTAAACCTTGCAGCACTGTGGAGGAAGGTCCTCATGAAGCCGCTGGTGTCTGAACCAGCTGGGAGTCACACAGTCTTCCTAAACATGTGGTGGGGGGGGTTATACCATTCCACATCATCATATATTTGTTATGAGTAAGCTGAGTTAGAGCTGCTTCTCTTGCGTTTATGCTACCTAGTTGTTTTCAATACTTGCTCTTTAAAGAAAGCAAACTGCTATGCACGTGACTGCCACTGGTTGATCGCCCTTGGAGACGGGACAGTTTATGCCAGCATATGGTTTTGTTCATGTGCTAAATATGGAAAAAGAGAGTGCTCCTCCAAAACACACACAAACCCTCCTGAAGGAGTGCTCCTTCTCTTGGAAAGATTCTCTTGCCAAAAAGGATAATGTTGAAAATTACCAGGACTTAAATAGGAGCGGAGATCAATGCCAACCACTCCTGAAAGTGCCCCTTAGTGCTTGGTGATTTTAATGTGTCAGTATGGTCCTTGAAATGCCTTTGGCTGGACTTCTGCTGTGGTTCTTTGCAGTAAAGAGGCAGGATTTCCCAAAGGACTGTTCAGCAGTGGGGAGTGGCAGTGGCAATTGGCCAGAGAAATTTTTTGGCACTTGCCTTGTGTGAACATATGTGTGTCGGGGCAAATGTGCCTGCAGGCAGGGCCACAGAGCTTGGTCCTCAGGGAATTCGTGACTCTTCATCAGTTCTGCAACAAATTGGAGACGCTTATTTCAGATTTTGCACTAGCCCTCAAGATAGGAGTGTCTGGAGGAACCTGTTCCCTGGTAGTTGTACAGAATGTAAAAAGAAAGGAGCTAGAGGACAGCTTCCAAAATATTCTAGGAATGGGATGTCCTGGGGAGATATCCATAGGGTTGGGATTGTTCAGCCTGGGAAAGAGGCTTAGGAGTGACCTAATTGCAGCCTTACAGTACCTGAAGGGAGCCTACAAGAGAGGTGGAGAGAGACTATTTACAAGAGCATGTAATGACAGGACAAGGGGGAATGGCTTTGAACTGAAGGAGGGTAGGTTTAGATATTAGGAAGAAATTTTTCACTATGAGGATGGTGACACACTGAACAGGCTGCCCAGAAAAGATGTGGCTGCCCCATCCCTGAAAGTGTCCGAGGCCAGGTTGGATGGGGCTCTGAGCAACCTGGGATAGTGGAAGGTGTCCCTGCCTATGGTTGGAACGAGATGATCTTTAAGGTCCCTTTGAACCCAAACCATTCTGTGATTCTATGATTTTCTCAGGCTTCATCTTTCTTGAAAAAGTCAGCTGTCTTCTCTTCACTCTTGCTTTCCTTTTCTGCCAGTCGCTCATCTTTGCTGCTTCCATCCAAGAGTAAAGGCTTTTTTACACTTTGCCTCTGTGGGACATGCAGAAAAATCAAAGTGGGTTCAGTAGATCATGTGGATATCCTGCATGGAAAATTAAAATGGCCCTAACTCCTTTTGGAAGTAAATGAAGTCAGTGAATGCTACACAAGCTCTAAGGAAGGCTAGCTGGCTCTAGATTTGATCCTATTTACAGTGAGACTATCCGAAATTCCTGCTTTTAATTCAGATGGAGCTTTCCCTATTGCAGGGTCACAGCATTTCTTGGCAGCTCAGGGCTAGTAGGTTACACTGAACTGAGTTCCTATTGAGACTGGGCTGCAGCCGCTCCTGTGTGGAACTGGAGTCCTCTTTCCCTATAACGTTTTCTCCTGCAGCTATATAAATTTGGTTATTTATTTATTTATTTATTTTTTAGTCACACTCCTGAGAATCGCAGATTTAGTGGAAGCCTCCTCCTAAACCATAATTAGTTCTGCTTCCCGCATCCAATAAATACCTCGCGCGTTCCGCTGCCGGCCCCGGTGGGTGCTGCGGGATCTCGGCGCTCCGGGGAGCGGGACCCTCCGCATGTGCCCGGGGAGCGGGACCCTCCGCATGTGCCCGGGCACGAGTGGGACCTGCCCGAGCCGGGCAGATGCGGCTGCGGGGGCGGGCGCGGTGCCCGGGCAGACGTGGCAGCGCCCGGGGCCGCCCCGGCGGGAGGCGGCGCCGGGGGACAGCGGGCCGGGGGCGGCGGCGGGGAGGGAGGGAGGGCCCGGGAGCCGCCAGGTG
>VXBA01000855.1:3163398-3222168 GCA_013399895.1 Serilophus lunatus | reverse complement strand
AAAGAAAAGGTGTAAAAATGGCCCTAAAAAAGGCAAAAGGAAAAAGTAAACGCAAGTGAAAAAGAGGGAAGGGGAAGTAAAAAAAAGTTTTTTAAAAAAGAAAAGCGGAACAAAGGGGGGAAAAAGTAATAAACCAAACAAATAATAATAATANAAAGAGGGCACAGGTAGGTGGAGCGCTCCGTGGGCAGGGTGGGCAGCGCGGTGCGGCGGTGGGAGCGAACCCGGAGCCGTCCGGCCGCACCGGGAAATTGGAAGTTGCTGGGGAGAGCCCGGGCTTGTTTCCCACCTCTGGCGTTCCACAGCCTTCGTTACACTACAGAGATATGTGGAAACAAAGCGAGCTGGATAATTGTCCTGGCTGGTGCGGTCAATGAATAACCGGGAATAGCTAAGCGCTGCTCTGTGTGGCGTTCCTTCCTTGCACCAGTGGCTGCTTTATTTCCCTCTAATTCCCGCCTTGTTAAGAGTCATCTAAATTAGGTGTTTTTAAGAACTTGACCTGGAGAAGGGTTGAAGGGATTTATTAAAACAAAAGTGCTGTTGGCTGCTGGCTCCCTTGAGGGAGGGAGGCTTTGGAGGTACCTCCTCTGGCAGGGGCAGAGGCTTCAGACAGAGGTCGTGGGACCACACGCAGTTGTGCTTGGGAAGGCGTTAACCTTTCCTCTTTCAAATCAGCCAGCTGTTGAGTAGCTCAGAGCAGCGATGCTTAGGTCAGAAATAGCTTTAATGTGATGATTAATAAAATAGTACTTTCAATGATGCAGAGGGCACAGAAATTTAATCTATAGGAATCTGTGTTTGTAATTAAATATAGAAGTGTTGCTGGAAAAGGAGACAAGCCTTTGTAATGTTACTGCGAGGTTTGCTAATGCTCTTCTGCTCTCTCAAGTGCTAGATGATATGGGAAGATTAAAACAGCCATTCTTCTTTAATTTATAGACCGGTTAGTGTATTTGGCAGAAACTTTAGGAAAAATAACATCAATTAACTTTCAAATTACTTTCAAAGTTACTTATATTAAAGGAAAACTGTGCCTGTATGGTTTATTTGGCTAGGGGTGTGTATAGCAGAAAGGATCCTCAAGGTTGCTGGCCTGGATAGATAAGAGCACACAAAAACATGGCTCTGCTGTGCAGCAACTCAGAAACCACACTTTGCTGGTACAGTGCTGCATGGGGCAAGAGGAAGGCTCCTGCCCCAAGGACTTTCCACTTGCAGACCTGAAATTGCAAAAAATATATGCATGTCTTACGGAGGTGTGGCTGTGTGTGCAGCAGCCATCCTGGCATGTTTGTTCAGCTCTTGCTTCAGTGCTTTATACCCCCTCCTGTGTTTGCTTCAGTTACCTCGTAGAGATGAATGGATCCGTGCGCTGTGGAGGGATGTAAATAATTACAGAATTGAGTAATAAGATTTTAGGCAGTTGGAAATGCCACAGAGGAGCAATAGTGGAGAGGCAATTTCCTGCAATTGTGGAGGAGAAAGGTTTTACACCAAGGTGAGCAGGAACAGGGCTGAGTGCTACAGAGCACTTGGCAGGAGCGGGGTTTTAATGCAGAGAAAAAGGTGAGATAAGGAGATTAAAATGTCTGAGAGGGCAATGTTTCTTGCAAGACGTGCTTCAGGTCTGAAATCCATGGGTGCAGCCCTTTGTCTGTACTTTGCAAGTTTCAGATGGGTAATGTGGGTGTATTGAGCCTACGTGGGCACACCGAGCAAGTGGCTTCAGCCACTCTGAGATGCTGCAAGGGCTTGAGGCCGTCTCTTTCTGGGTTCCCTTGGTAGAGTGGTGTAGGAGGGCAGGGAGCTGCAGGGCTGCAGCCTTCCTCCCTGTTTTTCTACATCCATCCAGGACTGCTGTGGCAGACTGGAATTTGGATGGCCCCAGTGAATGCTTTACTGAGTGAAGTCTCTGTTGAGGAAGGGTTGCATTGGGAGGGATCTTAGAAGAATATGGCTATTCAATTGTAATCTCGTTTCATGTTGTGTATTTTATTCCAATTTTTATTACTGTGGCTATTTGCATAAAAACATGAGCTTTGCTTCTTTAGAGTTTATCTGCTCCTGCTGCTTTTGCCCTGCTTGAGGCCCTAGTCTCCTTGCAGCAGGAACCATTTGTGGTATTGTGAAGGGTTATTTGCTTAAAAAAAAACCTGGAGGAAGCAGCAGGAAAGCAATGAACTCTTTTGGTTTTGGTGCTGCTTAACAGGTCATGTGGGCTGGGCAAAGAAAAACCTCCCATGCTGGCCATTGTACCTCAGCTGCAGGAGACCTTCTGCAGCTGAAACACTGTGTGATGGAGCAGCATCTGCTTTGGTTATTTAATGTTGGGTATTTCAAAGTAGAGTAATTGGGGCAAGATGGTGAAAGTGCTGATCTGGGAGCTGGGATTCAGACCCTGGTGTAGGAATCCTGTGTGACAGAAGGTAGTTTTTGTATGTCTCTGTCCCTGTAAAATAGGAAAAGTGCATTTCTGTTGATTGCTTTCTCTCCATAGTGTGCAAGCTTGAGGGGTCAGGCATTCCTATGCCATGCTCATGATTGATTTGGTTTCTGGTCTCAGGTAAGGTGTCCAGCCATTGGTACAATTCTTCTGTGATTGTGGTTGGTTCTTATAAGCACGTGAGCTCAACTGGCCAGGAAATTGTCAGCCCCAGGAGAGCCAACGGTCCAGACAAACTGCCCTCTCCACATTCATGGAGCATGTCTTGCTTCCCTCTGGCTGCTGCAGACCTCTTAGTCTTGCCTAGGCATGGTGTAGCTGTGTTGAGGAACGGCCAAAAAGGCTCTCTTTAGAACTGGTGTGGGAGACAGGGGATAACTGGTCAATGGCCATCACAAGGCCATTTGGAGGAATTTAAGACTTGCAGTCTCCTGTACATTGGTGCAGGGGATGGCTGAGAGCAGGAATGCAGAGTGTGGGTCTGTGGTGGTGGATGCCTTTCGCTGCTCCAGTTCCATCCCTGCATCATGCTGGGAGAGGAGCAGAGTGGGATAACAAAGTCACTTGTCCGGGAGGAGGTTACATTGGCAGGACCCTTGTCTGCGAAAGGTAGAGTTGAAGGATGTGATCAAGGCTGTGAAGTGATTAATGGTACTGGGAGGTGAATAATCTGTGTGTACTATGTCACTGGAGGAGGAGGAGGGCATGCAATGAAATTACCAGGCACCAGATTTAAAGCCAGTGAGAGGAAATGCATTTTGCAGACAACACACAGTGAAGTGCTACAGGATACTGGGAATGCTGGAGTGTGAATAGATTCAGAAAAAGCCACCATGGTTTGTTGAATGTAGGGCTGATAGTAGAGCCTGTGCTGGGAGCAGGTCTTGGAAGGGTTCTGGGGGAGCTTTGCCCTCTCCTTGGTGTGGTGTCACTCTGTGGTTCAGCAACTGCTACGAGCCACTGTTAATTCCATCTGGGTAATAGCCTTGTGCTTTGGCAGACTAAGAAAACAGCAGTCATATCTTCCATCTTTCCTGCTTTCACAGTAAAGTGCAATAAAACCATGAATGTTCTACAAGGAAGGATCCAGCACTGCAGGAATTTGAAGAATAGCTGACCTTCTGCTCAGATCGCTTTGCCTGTGGCTGTGTTAGAGCTGTGCTTTGGGCAGGTGGAGGCAGCGTGAAGGATACGATGCTCAGCCTGAATGGAGCCCAAAGTGAGGGATATGTCCAAGAGCTCTTCCATGAGGAAGCGCAGCAGGTATGTCAGAGAGCTGTTTCCTTTCCCACATTTCCTTCTCCATGGTCTCTGAACTCGTCCTCCTTGCCTCTCTGGCAAGTGAACAGAATTGAAGTAGCAAAACTGCCCTTCATTTTGGTATGTCAACCTGAGGTGTATTACTTAGAAAGGGAAAGAGGGGGCTTGATTTCCAGAGGGCAGGAAAACTGCAGTTTCTTTGGAGTTTCAGGTCTTGGTCCAGCAACTCTGAAATTCACTGTGCCCCAGGTACCAGGGTCCTGTGTCTCCTCTGGAAACAATGTGTCCTGATCAGAGATGACCGGGATGGGAAGACCATCTTTACCTACACTGTCAGTCCTAACTGGTCCTACTTGATTTGTCATTTCCTCTACAAGACTTCTCCCATGCTCGCCTTTGTGGGATGTTTGGCAGGGACAGGAGGAGAAGCACAGTGTATAGCTGCAGGCTCTGTAAAGGACCTTGAATTGTAGTTTTGGTTCATGTAACGAAGTTAATTCTCTGAGGCTGAGTAGGATTCTGTTGCTGCTTATCCTACAAGAATATAAATAGGGCATTGCAAAGAACACTCTGTTTTAGGGCCCAGGGATCCCAACAGCCCTATTGCCCCTTCATGTTAGAGACAGCTTGCAGCAGAGGGATGTCTTAGCAGCTGTTGGTGGCCATCCCATGGTTGGTGGGTGGCTGTGGCATCGCTTCTGCAGCCTGCCCATAAAACATGAGGAGTAAAACCAAGGCTTTGCTTTTTCTAGGTATCCCAAACACAGACCAAGCCTTGGTGGAAGATCCAGCTGTTCGTATGGGAGCCGGTGCTTTTTGGAACATGGGATGGTGTCTTCACCTCCTGCATGATCAACATTTTTGGAGTGGTTCTTTTCCTGAGGACAGGATGGCTCGTGGTGAGTGAGTGCTGACTTGGTTCAGTGTCTGAATAGATATTTTCCTTAATGTCTCTTTACATTCTATATCCATCACCACCCAAGTGTTTTGGATTCTGGGCTGTTCATTGTCGACATTGCTTATGCCCTTGGGTATTTTACAGCTTTTCAAGAAGTTCTACTAAAATGTAAAGCTGAAGTAGTCTTCCTGAGTGGTTTCCTGATTTAGCATTTGGAAAGAAAAACACAACCACCAACCTTGACAATGAACAGGGACACTCTTGTGTTGTATTGTTGAGACAAAATAACCACGTTTCAGGTAAAGCATGTCACCATAGTTACAGCTACTCAGCCATATTCCTAACACCACGGGAGCAGGTCTCTTCTAAATATGTCAGTGATGGAGTCCCTGATTTCTTGAACAGTCCTCAGTCAGGTGAAATTGTTATAGCTGTCAAAGAGAATTCCACTTCTGGATCCAGAATAATATCTGATCCAGGGTCAGACCCTGGAAGATTTTCTCTGCTCCCCTCCTGATAAAAAACATTGTATTGTTCCTTATAATTCCCCCTTAGAAGAAAGAGAGCTCCCCCAGGGACAGATGGGATTTGAGCTTCAAGCAGAGTTCATGTCACAGGCATGGTGGACACCTTCCAAAAGAAGCAGGAAGACACTTGCACTCTGTATTGAAAGTAGCTTTGCTGGAGGTGTTGAGGGGATCTGCAGTCGTTGTGTTGGAGAAGTGGGAATAGTTTTCTACCTTCCTTTTGCTTCTGATTTTATTTCCCCCACATCTTCTTTGAAAGCAAGTTACTGCTGGACCATACACAAATAAAAATAAAGCCAGTAAATAAAAGAAAAACTGAACCAGCTGGAAGTTAGCATCAAAGGGAAGAGAGGAGAAGCATGGTTTGGCAGAGGGCAGTCATTTGTTGAGCCGTTCACAGAGTCAGGCTTTTGGTATAAATTTCCAGAGCCAGAGCTGGAGCCAGGGCTGGTGAAGCTTTGCAGTTACAGGGGACCCTCATCTTGCTGAAGTGTTCAACAGGGATTGTTGCTGCACAAATGCATAAATAAGCATCAGCTTTAATGAGGGCTTTTTCTTCTCACTCTCTCTGCTTGCTGTTGTTGATGTGAATCCAGTCTTTCTTCTTGGTCTTACTGTTAACCCTTTCTTCTGTGGAAACCATTGGATTGGCCATTAACTAGCTGCTGTCATAGCCTGGTGCCACCAGCACATTCTGGAAAAGCCCAAGGCTATGTGAATATGTGTTTTTGCCTTTTTGTACATGTGTGTGTTTTTGTAGGTTTTTTTGTTTAACTGAAGCATGTCAGATTTATTAACCCTTTAATCTGAGGGTAAGCAGCTGAAGAAAAAGAACAATTGTTCTTTTAAAAAGGAGTAGGGGTTTGGAGTAGCCTGTGGTGCTGACCCAGACACAGCTGCGTTTATAGCAAACCTTGGCTCTGTTCCCCACTGACCAGATAACATCCCTGTCAAAGGCAGCAGGATGCTGAACCAAAATAGGATTTTATGATGATAGCAACATCCTGGATATGTTTCTGTTTTTTTCACAAAAAAAGAGAAATGAAAAAAAAAATAAATCTGGGATTTCAACCAACCTCAAAGCAGGGAAGCAGCCTTTTAGTGCTGGTGATAAACCCGACCATTGCTAGCGTGACCTGGGAGATGAGCAGGGCTGGAGCAAGGCTGGAAAAGGGGGGATGTGGACATGGCCTGCAATATGAGTAAAGGCTGGGAAGGGAAGCCAGACATTAATGAAGTGCTGGGCACTGGAGGAGATTTGTGATCGCTGTGCACCGACCTGAGCAATTTGTCAGCAGGGAAAAGTGGGCTGGAGCACGAGGGAAAACTTCTGACCCTGGAAAATAAATTACGGCCATGTGTGATAGGATGGGAAGGTCCTGAGCTCAGAACAGGTCCTTAAATGCTTTTACTAACCACCTTCTCTTTCTGAAAATCCAACTCTAAATGGCAAACTGAACACTCTAAAAAAGGGATTATGCTGGCCCTTAAAGCTGCCAACAGGGCCCTGCAGCTGTGTTTGCTCAGAGGCTTTTGCTCTTCACCACACAGTGAGACCATGGCTGGTGCAGCAGCTCCTCCCAGGGCCCTCCCTCCACCCCAAACAGGAAGGGCTGTTTTTTTCAGCTGAGCTGAATCCTCTGCACAAAACTCCACTGAGTCCAGGGAGGGCGAGAGCCACCTGCCGCTCTGCATATGTCCCACAGATAAGGGCCAGCACACACTGGTTTGTGAGAGTGTTATTTATATTCCATGCTGTGCTGCCTTTAGAGTTTTGTTCTTTGGGATCTCATTGTTTGGGAGGATCAGCACTTTCAGAGGCAAATATTCTGAAAAATTAAAGTAGAAGCTTGATGCCGTTAATAAATCAGCTGTCTCAAATCCCAGGAGTTCAATTTTGAAATTGTTTTTTGTTATTAAAATGTTTTGTGGTTTTTTTAAGCATGTCATTCTAAACCGCACAAATAGGTGGTGATCCCCTGCCTATGGTGGCTGAGTCATTGTTTGACCTCATACCTTTTAAACCAGAGGACAAAAATCAGTGATTCATGGAGAAGCCCTGTGCAGGGCTGAAAGTTGGACTTGATGACTCTTGTGCTTCGCTTCCAACTCAGCATATTTTGTGTGGTTCTGTGACAGAACAGAACCTGCTCATGCAAAGGTCTGCCGAGACCCAGGCCCAGGATGACACTGGTTTTCATCAAAGGGGTGCTAGTAGAATTTGGCAATCAGTTATGTTAATTAGACAACTAGGGGTATCTGTGTTTCTTTTAATCTATAGTGACTCCAGATTCATAGATCATTAGTGACTAGAAAGGGGTAGGTCCTTTTTCTGTCTCAACACAGTTGATGTGCATTGATCTTTTTTTAATTATTTTTTTCATTCCAGGGAAACACTGGCATTGTGATGGGTATGTTTCTGGTGTCCTTTGTCATCCTGGTTGCCCTGGTGACTGTCATGTCTGGAATTGGGGTGTGTGAAAAGTGCAGCATTGGAAATGGAGGAGTCTATGCCATGATTTCTACTGTCCTTGGAGGCCAAATAGGAGGGACCATTGGCCTCCTTTACATTTTTGGCCAGGTAATTTAAAAAAGTTGTTTAAAGAAAAATTAGAAACTTTACAATGCAGACATTAATCTTGTGCTTTCTTGGCACAGGCAGTAATGCTTCCAGGTAAAATCTGGGTAATGCTCCACTATGCTGGACAGCGAGGGAGCATTCAGCCCCACTGTGCTCCCCAGGAACAAGCCTGTGCATGGCAATGTGCTGCCTGGCATGTGTCACAATGGTGGAGGAGTTGTGTGTCTGAACAAGCTGTGCAAGACATGCTCTCCCATCCCAAATAAGCCCTACTGCCAGGACATGCACTTGCTGGAGGGAAACTGAAATTAAACCAAAGCTGTAGTGGTCAGGGTGGCCACCAGAAGCTCAGCAAGCAGCTGTGGGCTGGCAGGTTGGTCTTGATGTGCTCTCCCATCCCCTTAGGGCCTGGGCAAGCCTTGGCTGCTTCTCTGCAGGGGAGCTGGGCAGCAGTAAGTGCCTCAGTTAGTTGAGTTCTTGTGAGCCAAAAGTCGCAGTTCTGGATTTTCTGAAAGATCCCAAGGAGCTTTCAAGGTGGCGAAGCACAAAACTACACAAGTAGTGTACATAAAGAATGGAAAATAATCTCTTAAACCTGCAGCAACTTAACCCTCTCCCCCCATAAAGATGTTATGAACAGTGTAAAATGTGGTGAGCAGAGAAGCATTTTTGTGGAGGTTTGTTTGTAACTGGCTGGCTTACAGCAATCTCCAAAACCCCTTAACAACCCTCAAACCAAAAATAATCCCCTCTTCTCCTTTCACTCCAGATTAAAAGCAAGTGTCCATAAAATACAAACTGAACCTAGTTACAAGCCAAGATATGGAAATGGGCCACACATGAGAATCCTTCCTGTCATATTTTCCACTCTCACTCTCTGAGAGGACCCTGTCTGGGAAAGCAATCATGTTGCAGCCTGTCCTGAGGGTCATAAAACCTGGACTGTGACAGCCCCAGCCCCTGCATAGGCATCCTGTGTGCATGGGGGGCTGGGGGGTGGGAGCTGGCAACTCACTTAAGGTTACTTTGCCTGCTCCCAAAACCTGATGCGTTTCCCTTCTTGGCTGCTGTGCTTTTTGCCTAATGTGCTTTGCACAAGCTGCAGGCTGCTCCCTGCCACAAGATGCTCACAGAGTGCTTTAACTTCTGTCATGGAACAAGTACAGCCAGAAATGGGGTATTCCCTATTCTCTTGTCTGACTGAGGTGAGTGAGGAATGACTGGCCACATGCTGCTGATGCAGAGAGACTCTCAGAGTGTAGTTCCCCTGATCAGTGCTAATTGTCTGCCTATGATAGAAGTGAATCCTCCAGGATCTCCGAGTCTGAACAGGTGGATGTCCTGCACTTTGCTGAAAACCATGCATGAATCTGGAGCTCCTGGATATGGGCCAGGCTGTCCTGAACACCCTCAGTGGAGTGGTGCTGGGTCTGTCTAAGGTGGGGGTGTCTGCAGTGAATGAGAGTTCTCTGCTCTTGCTGGCCTGGATAGGGTTTTTCTCCTTTCCAGTCATGCAGGAGCTGTGCTCCACATCCCTCATTCATGGGGTTGTAGGATCCAAGGTCACGCTATCCATGCAGCTGGCTGTCCTGACCTGGTTTTGTGGGGACACCATGCACTGGAAAGCATTGTTGCTGAAATAGCTAGTGGGAACCTCTGGAAGAGAATGTCCTGGCATTTTGGATTGCTGCCCCGTGCTGGGGTTCAGTGCCTAAGCCTGTGCTGCAGATGTCCTATGCTGCTGACTTTCAGCCACCCAGGGCAGAGAACGTGTCCTGCCTTGCTGCAAGACAAACAGGCAGCTTTCTCTGGAGCTTTGGGGGGCACGGCTTGCCTGATGTGCTCTCCTTAAAAGTGCAGGCTCTGTTCCAGCAATGAGATGGGGAACTGTGGAAACATCAGAGTTTACATCCAAACTAAATATTGAGTTAAAAATAACCCCTGGGAGGCAATGAAGGGGCAAACAACTGCTGTTTTTCAGGCAGGTGTTGAACTGGAACCCTTTCCTCCAGAGAAACAGAAGAAGGGAAGAGACACAGAAGTTGACTCATCCTTTTCTCTCTCCTGGGTTATTAATGGAGGGTAAATTTTAAAGCCAGTGGAACATTGCTGGGCTGCTGGCCTAGCACCCAGGCTTCTCTGTTTGCCTGGGTTGTAGCTATGCTGCCCTGGCATTGTGCTGTCTTCCAGCAATAAGGTTCAGTCCCTGTAGGCCACAGTAACATCAAAAGTTGCATTGTGACAGCAAATATCTGTCTGAACAGAGACTGCCACAACCCAGCATATGGGGGCTGTGGGGGGGGGAATCCCCTCTTCTGCCATGGGGCACTCACAGAGCTCTGTCCCTCAGTGTGTTGCAGGTGCCATGTACATCACTGGCTTTGCAGAATCCATTGCAGATGTCCTGAGCCTCAGCAACATCTGGGCTGTGCGTGGGATCTCCCTGGCTGTCCTGCTCGGTCTGCTGGGGATCAACCTGGCTGGGGTGAAGTGGATCATCAGGCTCCAGCTCCTGCTGCTCTTCCTGCTGGCTGTCTCAACACTGGACTTTGTCATTGGGTCTTTTACACACCTTGATCCAGGTAAAACTGGGGGTTCGTTGCATTTGGGTCAGGAGCCATTAATTCCCTGGGGTTTTCTCCTTAGGCAGAGGTAAAGTTCAGAGCTTCTAGATGTGTCCCCTGTCCTTTAGTACTGTTCTTTTGGAGGCAGCCCATAATTTTGCAAGGAGTTAAATATTCCCAGAGCATGGCTGAAGATGCCTTTATAAATTTAGATGTTTAATCTGAGCTTTCATTGTGTGCACTTGTACTGCAGTCAGAGATATTCCAACAGAGAGCATCAATGTTTGCAGTTGCTCTTTGTAGCCTTCTGCTGCCTAAGTTGGCATTAAGCATTGTGCCCATGAAAACAGAGGATTGAGACTTTGAGTTAAGGACATCTTCTCTTGGAGACCTCTGAGGTCACTCAGACCCCGGCTGTGCTGAGCTGTGCTGATTTGTGCCACCAGCACCGGCCCGAGGCTGCACACCTCTGGATCTGCACTCCAGGGTCATGCTGGGGAGTTGAGGAGGGAGCTGGGTGAGGGCAAGTGGGGCCTGGGGTTTCAAGTTGCTGAGCGTGAGCTCTCCCATTTAACTTTTCCCAGACTGAGTTCAGCCTGCAGTGACAGCTCCAGCTTGGGCAAGTGGAGGTTCAGTGCAGCCCTGCTTGCACCTCAAGCCCCTTCCCATCCCTCCATCTTCGTCCCTGAGAGGTGTTTGCTGGGAAACACATCCCAAGGAATGGTTGTTGGTGTGGAAGGGCCCACAAGTGCTGCAGTGGCCACTCCAGCAATAACGAAGTGTAATTAGCTGAGTAAACAGAAGGTGTCACCTTTTTCTTGGCTTCCTCTGTGTCCAGCAGCACCTTGGGGTGTTGCAAGTGACCTACTAAAGTGAGTTTAAAGGAAAGGTCTCCGGATTTGATTGATAGCTGTGATTCAGCAGCTGTGCTGGGTGGCAGGAGGTGAGTCATGTGGGTACTCATAGCACTGATGGCACAGCTGTCTTCCATGCAGCTGTTTTATTTTGTGGTGCCAGGTATGATGTGTGAGGACGGTGGCATGAGGACAGAGGCAGATGCTCCCCTGTCAGACAGAGCCTTATGGAAAGGCATTTGCACTTTATATTTAGCATGTAAGAAATGCCCCAAATGAAAGCCTGTGAAAGTTTCAGCAGTATTTGTAAATGAGAAAGAAGCAAGAGTGGTTGTGCTTGCTGTGGTGTGTTTTGCAGAGAAAGCAAGTGACCTGCTCCAAACAGCTGTGTTTCATAGGAAGTTGTTTTCTAAAGGAAACGGGGGTGTCTGTGTTTTGGTTGTGCTTTTAGGAGACCTTTCTAATAGTAGAGAAAAAAGAATACTCGAAGGGAGGCCTGGTGGTAGGAAAGTGAACATGGCAGCAGGAGGCGAGAATTAGAGGGACACAAACGTCAGCAGGAAATGTGCCTAAATTGAGGTCAACGTAGTTGTCTTTGATTTCCTCCACTGGTGAGCACTGTGTCATTTTCTTCTGACAGAAAACAGAGAAAGGAAGGGCTGAGCATTGCAGATGCTGCAGTTTAGCCGTGGCTGACTAAAGAGAGGAGGGCTTCCAGTGAGTGGAAAGATGTCTGTGTGACGGTGGCCAGATCTAAGCCCCAAACGCCAGCACCCCAGAGCTGTGCTGCCCATACAGTGGGACCTGTGGCCATACTGCGGGCAGGGGAGAGCTGTGGGCTTCTCTGCTTTCACAGACCGCTTCCCTGCGAGGGTGCAGCTTCCCTGCAGGCTGGGCGGTGGGGTCCTCCCGAGCCCTGCATTTCCCCAGAAGGCCTCTGAGTGGTGTGTCAGCACCGACGGTGAGCGCTGGGCTCCAAGGAGCCTCCTCGCGCTGTGTTGCATGCTTTCGGAAAGGCGTTGATGAATAGGTGGATGCATGCATGGATGGATGGATGCTTCTCTCTTGGTTGTGATTGCATACACCAGCACAGCATCCCTCCTGCGAGAAGGCTACAGGTGGGATGTGCAGGTGTCGGTGAAGCTCCGTCCTCAGGAGCAGTGGTGGGGTGCCACCATCAAAGCCCAGCGTGTGGGGAAGCATTTGAGACCCCTGTAGTGTGGGCAGTGCACTGATCATCTCCCCCCAGCCCTCTTAAGTAGTTGCTTTGAGTTCAGTTCTGTGGCTGCAGCAAGGACTGAATGTACAGGGAGAGGTAGTTTTTGAGGACAGACTTGTAAGCTGGAGTTGAGCTGACATTTTTTCTGGGTGGCATCCTTGTTTTATGGCAGGTTTAGGAGGTTTCAGTTCACAGCCTCAGCTCGCAGTCTCCAAACCTGTAAAATGGGCCTTGTGCACTCATCCTGTCTTTCCTGCTCCTACCATGGCAGCCTTTTCCCTCACTTAGCATTTCCAAGTGCTGCGCACATACCAAAGGGCTGCACATCTGCCAAGCAGCAGTTACTTGGATTTAAATAATCTCCAGGAATGCCTGTCCATCTTGAGGTCTTAACCGGCTGCCTTTGTGTGGCTGCTCTGGGTGGAGTCCCCGGCTCTTCCCCCTGTTCCCGCAGCTCACACCCAGGCACACACCGAATCGGATATTGTCCAAGCACTCACTCCCTTCCTGTGGTTTGCCTTTATTTTTAGTCTGAGGACGGAGCATGTTTACACAAAAGGGGGCTTCTCAGCAGGGCTTCCCGCTGCTTTTTCTCCTTTCTTTTTTCCCCCTCTCTCTTGCCGAGCCTCGCTCCTGCTCTATTGCCAGCCGGGCTCCTGCAGCCGAGAGCTGCAACTGGAGGAGCCGAGCGGCTCCAGCGGACAGGGCGTGCTTTGGGTCGCTTGTCCTGATGCTGCTGACCCCTGGCCAGCCTGCCCTGTCCCTCTGTCTGGCCCAGAGGGCTTCTGCTCCTTTCCACAGGCTGCCCGCAGGGTGGAGTAGGACTGGCTGATTTTTTGGAGTTAATCCTAAATCCTCCCTTGGCTCCATCTGGCACTTCCCCCTGGGGCTGGGTCGCAGTCCCAGGCCGGGATCTTAGCCAGGGAGCCAGGGGTGGGTACCAAGAAGGGGGGCTCCCTGTTCTGTCTGAAAACCAGCCTCGTTGAGCTGTCTCTGTCCACTCACCTTCAAATTCAGTCCCCCCTCCAGGAAGAGAGACCCCTGTGTCCCTTTCTTCAGACAGAAATCATCCATATTCTCTTTTTCCCTAGACACGCGGTAGTGTTTTCACCAAGCCTGAGGCAGGTGAATTGAAATCTGTCAGCGCTTGACTTCTCAACCCGTAATGAAGACCCAGCACTTGCTACAAACTTTCATTGTAGCAATGCAGGGCTTTTTTTGGCTTGCTTAGGTCTGCGTTTTAATTCTGGAGGTCCATACATCAAAATCAGCCTGAGTTATTTTTGGAGGAGCAGTGAACGTAGAGGAGAGAGGATGCTCCTCTCCCTGATCAGCTCCTCAGAACAGTATGTGAAACTTTTTTGCCTTTTCACGTCCTAAATATCAGAGTCATGGAAAAAGAAGATAAGCCATCCGTTAATGCCTCCTCTTTTATTTTCCTAGCATATCTCTGCTAATTTTTGTGTGGGGTGACTCCCAAATACTCCCTTTCAGTTAGGCGCCTGCTTTCCTGTTTTGGCAGTGGCTCCCAGGTGCCCTGTTAGAGCAGAATGGCTGTGGGAGCACATGGGGGGGCAATCACTGGGAGGAGGGCTGGTGTTAATTTGGTTGTGCTTTGAAGGGGAGAGGAAAAAAATCACAATATGAGCAAAAGGGGCCCAACAGCATGCTGGTGGCGGGGGGAGGGGGGAAATAAATTATTGTTTTGATAATTTGGTAATTGCGTCCCCTGGGGCTGGGCTCTCTCTGTTCTGCAGCAGACACTGCCATGTGTGTGGGGCAAGCATGAAGCCTGGCTGTGTGGGGCTAAGCCTCTCTCCTCCCAGCTGGGAAATCTGCATAGTTCATTTTTCAGGGATGCAGAGGGGTTTGAAAGGCATGTTGCTGTCAGAGTGCTTCTGCTTGGGATTATTTTCCATGCAAACCACATCCTTCATGTCACCCACTTGGGTTTTAGCTTCCCAAAGTTGCTCACACAGAGCCCAGGAAACTCATTTATCATCTTCACTTCTTCCTCCAAGGGCAAGTACCTTGGAAGATTCATCCTCCTCCAGTATTCTATGGCTGAGCTGGAGAGCTGATGCTCTCCTGCGGGTACCACTGGTGAGGAGCTGTGGGAGATGAGCTTTGCCTGGAGCTGCTTCACCAGACAGGGAACCTGCCATTGTTAAAGAGATTTATGTATATAAAGACTCTGGTGGTAAAGATACCTCAAATGGTGTCTCTGGGGCTTTGATGGACTGAATTAATTAATTGTATTCCCATATATTTAATAGGAAGGTGATCAAAGCATCCTAGTCAGGGGCTTTTGCTTGGCTCTGGGTTGTTTTATTTTTGGGCACAAGGGGTGTGCCCCAATGTCATAAGAGAGGGTGCAGGAAGGATGTGTGTGTCAGAAGATGATCTGCAGCTAATCCCAGAGGCTTTATCCAGGCTGATTGCTGACTTCCTGGCCTGAGACACATCTGGAAACTGGCATGAAATTCCAAGCAGAAATCACTGAGCAAGTGGCAGCAGAGAAAAAAATCTCGCTTTGCTACTGAACAAGGTAGACACCGTGGTGAATAAAAGCAGGAGGCTGCTAATACACTCTTTATTTATTAAAAAACATGGAATTGCTTTTCCCAGGTTTTTCCAATTATAGTGCATTGAATGGCCCTGACATCACTCTTGAGCCGGGGCCAGCCTATTCAACAGTCTGGCGAAGACATTTATTAACTGGTTACCTGCCAATTGTCTGGGCTAGGAGCTGCGGGACAGATGTGTTTTGAAAAGTGATAACATTGTTAGAGGCCTTATTTAGATAGTGAGAGGAAAGCTACAGCACTCTGTCCAGCCTCTCTGAAGTAGGTATTTAAAACAGTTTATTTAAAAAAAAAATTAGATTGAGATGTAACTCTGCCAGCTGGTTTGTAGGTAGGTTTTCACAGTGTTTCCTTGCTGGAGGACATCCAGCAGCAGGACTTTGTTGAGGAGCAGCAGTCTGGCTTGCTGGCAGGTGCTCAGGGTGTCAGTACAGCTGCTGCACCCCGGGGGCTGGGACTGGCATCCCTGTGCTGCTGCTCTGCCAAGACCAGGCAGGATTTCTGAGCCCACTGCCCTGAAGCATCTCCCAGGATATGGGTAAGGAAGGGAGGAGAGCTTAGGATCTGCAGGTCTCTGCCCTTCTGCACTCATGAGGCTGCACTGAGGATGAATGCCATGTGCATGTAAACCTAAAATTTCCCATGATGGATCTTTCACTTGATCCTTGGGGACCCTGCTCTAGTCACAGCTATCTCAAGCTAACCTCCTCTTCCTGCAGCCAAACCCCACTATTTTAGGTCTCTTGAGTCCTTGGGGACAATCTGATGTCCTTCCTTTCTTCATTAAACCATCTTGCTTGGAAGACCTCTGGTGCTCCTCTTCAATCTTCTCTAGGCTGTGCCGCCTGGGTGGCCATGTGGGGCATGGGAGCCAGCTGCCCTCTGCCACGTGCTGTCAAGGACAAGGAGGGTCCTGGCATCACCTGAAACCCTAAAACATGGTTCTGCATGGTGCTGTTAGAGACTGGCTGGCCCAGGTCCATTCCTGGGGCAGGAGAGGGTTTGCTGAGGTTGTAACAGGTTTAAACTTGCTTAATAGGTACTACTGCTCCTGAATTTATATAGGAGATTTTGTACACATTGATCTAACCTTTAATTTCTTTGCTGTTGCCCTGTGAGGCTCAGCTTCCTAGACCTTGTAAATAAATCTTGAAATACCTCAGCTGGCTTTGTCCCCTGCTAGATGCTGCCTTCATGTGGGCTTTCCCTACCCCTTCCTTCCATAAAAGCTCCTGTTTGGGCTCTCTGTTTAGCAGCAACTTGTTTAATGCTAGAGAACTAATAAAACCGACTGGTTTGAGGAAGATACATATCATCCCACAATCTCTTCATCTCTCCACATTGCTGTGTTTAAACAGGACAGCTTTATTTAATTGCATTGATTTTTTTTTTCTTTTTTGGTGCCACCACATAATTGTTTTCAAATAATGAAGATATTTTACCTCCTCTTTTTTTCATTCCCCCAGTGTTTAATTCCAGTCACAGTTCAGCTGTGCCCTGAATCAGCTTTCCTCATTTAGGGATTTAATTTATGAAGATAATTTCTAGATATTAGATTCTTCCTACAGCTGCTGTACTTCTGGTTTGCATTCCTCTCCTAGGCTAAAGAGAAAACTTTGTGTGGGACATGAATCCTTATCTGTTGTTCATCAACTTCTCTCCTGGCTTGTGCCAACAGTTTTTGGCCTTTTTTGGCCGTAGGTAAGGGATTTTATCCTGGGTGTACCATTACTAGCCTGGATGAAAACCCACTGGTTCTTGCTAGTTTCCTTTTTTGTTCAAAGGAGAAATGCACCATTTGAAAAATTGATTTTGGCAGGGCAAATATATTCCTTGATTTAAATGGAATTCAATTAATAGTTTCAAACGAACAAAAAAAACTTCTTTTAGGTGACAACATCTTGCTCAACCTTTCCAAAATCAAACACACTTTCTAGTTTGATTTGTATTCTGAAGCTAGACTTGGAGCTGTAGCTGTATGTGTGTTGTATAGAGGATAATGGAAACCTTCCAAAAATAAAGCTAAACTATTATTTTAGGCACAAAATCAAGAAGTCAAAACACAGAATAGTTTTCTTTTGAAGTACCATTGTCATGTGGATAATATATCCATAATTTGGAAGAAGGGGATGCTCTAGTATGGCATCTAGTATGGCATGCGAGTATGGCAGAAGACTCTGTAGACCATGGCAGGGTCCAGTGGGTTAAGTTATATCACAGTTAACTGCTTTCTTTTGAAAGATGGGGATTTGAACAGCATGGACTGGGCTTTGTCCCAAACAATATACTGAGTAGCTCTGAGATAGAGAGGAGGTCACTCCAGAAAGTCCAAAGGATGTGTGTCATTGCTGCTGCTGCTTCAATGCCATTCATTTTCCTCCAATTGTTGTGCCTTGACTCGGCCTGAATTCTGATTTCTCAAGGCAAGGGTTTTTCATTGGAGAAATTCTGCAGAGCCTTCCACAGCTGGGCACTCTGGACATGCCTTCCAAGAAATACCACTCTGTAATTGATAATATCATCCCATTGATGAAAACTGTTTTCCTAGAAGAAGGATGGAGGAAGGGACATTTTGCTTCTTACCTTCTTTGTAATGAATAAACCAGTTTTTGCCAGCTGGTTTGAATACCACTGAACAAGCCAGGCTGTGGATACCACATCAAAAAATCAAATAGTGAAATGGAAGGATTTATATATTACGGCAGTTGTAGTGCTTAGCATTAAATAATATAAAACATAAGTGGAATTTATAAAGTTGGAACACCTGTGTAAAAATCTCTTCCTTTTTTTCTCCTAACCAGAATTTTAGAGTTTCTACCTGCAGAAAATATCCATTTTTTTTTTTTTCAAAAAATAATAAAACCTCGCCAATCTGTAGAGACAAAGTGCCAAACAACTCTATTAGCTACTTCCACAGGCACATTCCTAAGTTTTCCTTTATTTAAGCAATGCTTTTGTGACGAGGAGCTGCCCATGTGGGCCCTTGCAGACTCAGAGTGTGCTCTTGTGTACGTTAGTGGTTTTCCACTTTCCCGAGAAGATGACGTGGAGATAAAGCAGGCACATGGGGAGTTGGGCAGAAATTAGCGTTTCCTTCCACCCGGTTCAGTCCTGCAGGAGATGTGATGTGGCTGGGGAGAGCTTGGGGGAGAGCATAGGCTGCCTCGTGATCTGAGAGAGGTGACAGCATCCTGCAAATGAAGATTGCTCCATCAGCTAAAAACAAACATCAGAGACAGATTTAAGCAACTCCCTTTGTTTATTCTGCCTTTTGTGCTGATTTTAACAGTTGGCCGTCACCCAGCATTGCAGCTCCATTGGTTTAGGGAGAGGAGGTGCTTGTGACCTGATGGATGGCTCTTGTGCCTCCGAGGAGATTGGAGATGAAGCATGATGAGTGCTTTTACTGGGGGTGCATTTACCACAGAGGGAGATGTGAGTACTTGGCTCTGTCACACCTGTAAAGGGCTAATAGACCCAGAGCAGGTTTTTTGCAGGTTTCCTCAAACAGGTCACCCCTAGTGCTTCTGTGCCAGGTTTTCTTGCTCGCTTGAGGGCATCCATGCTGTTCCATGCCTCTGCTAGCACAGAAGACCGTTGCACTGACTGATGTTAAATCTCTTTCCAAGAGCATCCTGCAGTGGGCTGGTCTGCAGGATGTGCTGCTGAAACCCTGAGTAACTTAAGAAGAGTTCGCCCAGAGTGCTTTCCCTCGACAGCACTGTCAGTCTCCACGCTTGCTAATTTGTCTGCTCCACTGAGCAGTATTTGTGCATGGGGGTGATTCATCTCCCTGCAGCAAGGTTCCTGGCAGCTGTCAGCGTGACGGCTCTCTCTATGCTGCTGGTGCTCACAGTGTGATCTAAATATCCCAGTTTTGTCTCCGCCAGTGCTGGTGGGGAGAGACAGGTGCAGTGGAGGGTGGTTTTCGGGAGAGGGTTAATGGTGGGATCCCTCGGAGCCCATAGCAGCAGGAAGCCTTATTGTGTGTTGACTTTAAACAGGAGGTTTGGGAGATCAGCTCTGGAGCAGAAAACAGGGGCTCGGGAGGAACAAACACTCGCTGCTTCAGAAGGGCGTCGATTTCCTTTCGGGTAAACACGTCATTAATCTCAGGGAGCACATTCTTTTCCATCAAAAGATAAGGGATTCGAGTTGCCTTTCTCAGGGCTTGGCCTTTTTAGATTAACTGTGGCTTTCCCTCCTTCAATTACAGACTATACATAATCTCTCATTTTAGGTTTGCTGAGTTTATTGTGGTTGCAGAGAAAATCTTGGGCAAGGGAACTCTTTCCCTTCTTTCTTTAAAGTTTTGCTCTGATCCTTCTTCCCCACCACCCTCTTTCCAATTTTTTCCCCACTAAAACCTGTCTATTTTTTGCTACTTGAAGCTCTGACGAATTTGAAACGTAAGTGTGATGTTTGTCCCAATTTATGAAACAATCTCCCTAGTGCTGATCATAAAATAAGAGCTTATTTGTTCACCACAAGTGGAAAAATAGCAACGGGCTTCTCTCCTTTCCCTTGGGTGCCTCTTGCTGCTCAGCTTTGGTTTGGTATTTTTGAGGGTGCCACTTGCTGTGGCCAGTGAGACATGGGGCGGTGCTGGCTGTGGCACCCAGTGCTTAATTTTCAGCTGGCACTATCCTCTGTGGGGAGACAGCAGTGGAAGAGCTGCTGCTTTTGCTTCTCCTCCCTGTGGCTTGGGGTCTGCGGTTGCTCTGAGCTGTTTTGGTAGTAAATATGTTTAACTGGCATTTCAGGATGAAATTACAGAGGAAATTGTGTCCCTTCGTGTTCTTATCTCCTCTTCTTCCCGGTACTTTTTGTTAAGAGCTGCCAACAGCAACGTGGGGTGGGGTGAGCTCCTGCATCCTGCATCTCTCAGTGCACTGGCATCTCGGGCAGGTGGTCTGCAGCATTTCTACACTGATCTGTGCCTACATGCCACTGTCTTAATTGCATAATAGCTTCGTTTTTATCACTGCATAATCATTGACCTCCATGATTCAACACAAAAATTCCTCTCTATTTTTTCCCTTGCCTAGTTTAAGTCTCCCAAAGCAGAAATACTGAGGCTGTAGGAGCTGCCAGCAGGTAGGATGTGGCCTTGAGGACTGAGATGAACCCAAGTCATGATGTCATCTGTGACATATGGAGAGCGAATCTGCAGGGAACAGTCATAAGTGCTGTGTTTGCTCTTCTTCATCTGGACTAAGCTGCACATGCCCCATCTCCAGCGAAGGATCTGTGCTGCTGCCCACAAGTCCAACACGGAGCCGATGTGATCCTGTTTCACAGAACATATGCACTGATCCGTGCTGGCTCATGTGGCATATGTGGCTGCAGAAAAGGGCAACTGGTTTTCACGAATGTGGTCCCCTGGGTAGATGAGTCCAGCAGCAGCTGTCAGAAAACAGAGCCTTCAGTCTCATCAGTCCATCCCCATTTTCCTCAAGCTCTTTCCTGCAGCTCTTTTCCTTCGGTTCTTCCCCATCTTCCAGCCAAAACTTGTCTATCCAAAGGTGAATTAGGAGATATCCTGGAAGATGCTAAAACATTTTTGTATCCCTGTAAAAGTTCAGCAAAGGTCATGTTTATTCTCTGTACCTGCCAGTGCAGCTCTACCTCTTGATGCCTTTTGCTTCCATGACTCACCAGTTCCTTCACCGTTCTTTCAGAGAACTGGAAATTTCTGGTGAAAAGCTGTTCATGCATCCCACAGGCTGAGTGTCAGCCCTTGGCGAGTTGAGCAGTAGACTGGTAGCATGGAAAAAGCACTATACTGCCCTCTGTACCCCTCCTGGGCTGTTTTCCTCTCTCTTTTTTCCTTCCTAACCTTCTCACATTTTTCACATACATTCCTACCTCCACCTGCCCTGTACCAGGCTGGCAGCAGTATGGCAATGCCTGGGAGCAGCAGTGGTAGTGTTGGACTTCACAGGGAAAAAAATACTGGGAGGACACCGGGAGCTCAAGCTGAGCAGTTGAAAAGGCATGGCTGCAGAAACAGCCTGGCCTTGGAAGAGCTTGGAAATGTGATTGTTAATGTTGGTGTTAAGCAAGTCCAAACACAGGAAGCCAGGCGTGCGCACGGAGGGATGTGGAGGCTTGCGACTGCACCTCTTTGATTGATTTATTTTTCATTCTGTTGGACAAGGTGATTCAAGCATTATTTGTGATCCTGGTGCCCTCTTCATGCCTGTTTGACTATGCCAATCCACTGGAGATGTGCACCATTTTCAGTGCCCTTTGCTGGGTGTGGTGCATGGCATTGTAGGGCTGTGGTTGTAGTCAGCTGGACCCGTGTTTTTCTCTGGCACATCCAGCACTTCACTAGAGAAGTCCAGAGCCATGGAGAGCATGGCTGTGTAGGTGCAGAGCATATTTCAGAGGTGTTGTGTCTGTTTGTTGCCCGAAGTTAAATTTCAGCGTTTGCCCAAAGTGGAACACCAAGATACAGTCCTTGGGGTTTGGATGACATTTGTGGCTTTGTGTCCATCTCTGCACATCCACAGTTTCTATGTGGGTGTTTAATCCTGTGTATCTGTGATTGCATACTGAGATGCTGAAAGGCCTATTGCTGGTGGTGCTTTGGCATCAAAGTGTTACTTGATTAAAGCCAGGCATGCCTGAATTTCCCTTGACAAGAGAAGACACTGTTCTTGTGTGATAGGCTGTGGGTAGTAAGTACGTTTTGGTGAGTTTGGTGATCACCAGACTGTGGATGAACTTATTCTGCAGGCAGGAGAAGAATTAGCATTGCACGGGCTTTTGGAGGTAGATTTTCATTCCTTCTTTGCTGTAGAGCACTTCAGCCTATTTAGGAATTAATTTGGTTTAGGCCACCCAACAGTCATCTGATAGACCACAACTTCTGAGAGTTACCAGCCTGACAGAGCTTGACTTGTCCACTGAGGCGTTAACAGATCAGAAGTTCTGGGCTTGTGCCTTGCCCTTGGCTAGGAGTTTGGAGGAGGAAAAGGTAAGCATGCGGTTGGTGAGAAGTGAAACTTTTAGCTTACTGCGGAGGTGTGTGTTCAGATGAGGACAGCAGCTGTGAGACCAGGCTGTGAGGATCACTCCTGTTTCTCCTGCTGATATGCTCTGGTATGTCCAGCACTTACAGGACCTCTTTCTGGGTGTGTACTTGGACTGGCATCCAAGGATTTCAGAGTTTACGCCATAGGGGTTTAGAGATGGAAGAAGAAATGGGAAAAATAGAGCAGAGATAATTATGCCAAGGATATATAATTACTCTTTGGCTCTCCATATCTTACATCACACAGAATCCTGAAAATGCTGAGGTCAGACCTGGGAAATGTGCTTCAAGACAAACACTTCCAGCTGTTCCTCTGAAAGCAAATCTCAGCAAGTACCTTCCAGACAGGAACGTGTGGGTTCATGTGCTTAGGAAAAGAAAAAAATAATCTTACCATTTCAAGCCTTCAGCATTCACCTTTGTAATTAAAATCTCTAATCACAAGCAGAGTGCAATACATGACTGTCTTCTGGGGGCTGTTTCCATTTTTATATTATTTAGCCCCCGCCTTGGTGCCAGGCTTTACTTAAGCTTGTGAACAGGCTTATTGAATTTGGCCAAGACTTGACTAATCTGTAATAAGCCCCAGGTTGCCTGGAACTTGGCAGCGCTGTTGTCCTCTGTGTCACTGCACAATGGCCTGACCCTGTGTAACCACAGCTTCTCCTTGTGCCTCTTCTCCAACCTCTTTAAGTTCTCGCTCCGAAACCCTGGGCCTTATGGAAGGACTTCCCTTGTGAGGGCTGTCCTGAGTGCCAAAAGCCTCCATGTCTGCTTCTATGCCCTTCCACAAGGCAAGAGGTGGGAGAAAGTGCAAGAAAAGCTCAAACATGGAAACCTTCAAGGGCAGAGGGGGAATGCAGTAATGGCAACCAGATGAAAGGTGGTACTTCCTCCCAGGCATCCATGGTGGCTGGAGGGACATGGGAGTCCTGACCATCTTCCTCTTCCTCCTCTGACTGCATCAGACTGGTGTGCAGCCTCCTGTGGTCCCCTTGTGCTTGTGAATGGAGGATGCTCATGCTGGAAGCTCTTCCATTTCAAACTTGATAGGTGGTTTTTATTGTTTATTACACTATTTTAATAAGGACAACTAGAAGGACTTAATTTGTGAAAAATCACGGGAATAATTCAGATTTTTTTTCCCCACTGTTTATTTGTGTTTGCTCAACCACTTGAGAAACCCATTATCTGTTTTCTCCTTATTGGGTATCTAATGATGAGAACAAATTGTTACCGCTCTTTATTTTGTATTTTCCATAAGGCTGACATGGCACAGAGAAGGAACTGGATTCTTTTCTTCTAGCATGACACAGGGAAGATTGTTTATAGCACTTCAGTTCCAGCCCTCAGCAAGCCAGCTGAGAGCAGGATCATTAAAGGCAGGATTTAGAGGCTGTGGGATTGCTTGAATTGATTGAGAGCAAAATTTGTCAGACAAACATTTGGTAATGAGCAAGGAGGGAGGAACCTGTTTTGAATCTCATGTACCCAGCAGTAAGCTGGAGAAAAAGATCTTACAAAAGAAAAAACTAATAAAATGATCTTGCCTTGTTTAGAGATCAGAGTGCCAAATATAGACCCTATCACATTTCCTTCCCTCCTCCTTCCGAAGCTCGTCCTTTTGAAGTGCATTTCAATGGGATGTGGATAATTGACTCTGTGAACAACTGACCAAGTGCTCTGTTGGTTTAACTGATTGGTCTCAGTTGCTGATTCCTGTGTTGTTTTGGATGATTTTCAGCCCAATTGCCCCGTCAGCTACAATTAGTCCCATTAATATGGCAGCTGAAAGGTCAGAGATGGTTCGCTCCAGTCGCAGGCAGGAGATGCTCACAGCATGTTGTCCTCAGCTCTGTGGTCTTGCTTAAATTGATGGCAACTGCAAATCCTGGTGCAAAACCAATCAAAAAGGATGTGAGGTTTGCTTCACAGGAGGGTGGTTGACTGAGAAATGAGGTTGCAAGGACAACTAACATTTGGATGAACTTTAATTAGTCAGGAAAGTTCCTGATTCTGAATACAGGGGAAATGTGGAATGGCTGGGCTTCCTCTCACCTGTCAGAGCTGTGAGGAGAGGAAGCAGAAGTGGGATAGAGTTGTAGGCATATCCTGTGGCTTACTCAACAAATCCATGGCTGTCATTTTCTGTGGTTCCAGTGACATCTGCCATGGGTTTGGGTATTGTATCTTCCACCCAGGATTTCCACTGAGGGGAGCAAGATAGGAAAGGGAATGACGTACAAATGAATTGAACACAAGGGATCATTTGATTTCTTAAGATTACTAGGAGTCAGATACACATAGGTGCAGATTGGACATCAGACCAGAGATTGGTCTCATGGTCAATCTGTGGTCACAGTATGGCCAAAACAGTAAACCACAGAAAATACGTTCTGGTTGTATGCTTGGCCTTTTGCATGAGGAAGGAAACAGAAGGCACCCAAAGTGCCTCATTTGAAATATATAATTCCAAAAACACCACTGGAGGACCCCAGTTGGAGATGGTTTACTTGCAAAGCAGGACACTGTAGCAGGTGAGGTTCAGGGTCTGGTTTTGGTTTGGTGTTATGTGGCATTTTTCTTAACTTCCTGGTTGATGCAAAAGAGAACACGCAGATTCAGTTTGAAGATGACCTCCAGCTGGGAAGGGCTTGTAGGAGCCTGGCTAAGAGGGTCAGGCCTTCAGATGACCTCCACATATTGGGGGAGTGGTGTGAGAAGGACAATTTGTGGTTAGGGTAAACCTAAATGATAAACAAAGGAATATATGAGAGTAAATCATGAAGAGAGGCTAGAGTCCTCTTCAGGGGAGACTTTTATGAATCAGTGGGGCAAACCTATGTCCAGTGACACAGATGTATTTGATGCTGCTGCTGCGAAGCACAGGTTGGAGAACATCTGCAGATCTTGGGGTGAGATGAATATTTTGCTCACTCTTTTTGTTTTACTAATGAAACATAAACATTTCTATGAGGAGCCCATAGTCTGTGAAAAATCCCATGGCCAAGGACCAAAATTTTCCTTTAGCAGGTTGGTGGGAGCTTTGCAGCCAGCCCCTGTGCTGTGCCATCTTGGGCATGGATTCCAGTTGAAGGCACTTGGGTCTGGTCTTACAGAAACATACAGCCTACACAAGTTCCCCCTTTTTTTCTCCAGAAACTGCATTTTCTGCAAACATCTGTGAGGTCCAGAGGTCAGTGTGTTGTGCTGAGCTTACTCCCTTTAAATCTCTTCTGGGACTTGTTCCTAGTGAAGATAGCTAGTGCTTTTAAAAAAGCCTAGCAGCAGGAGACCTGTCAGTGTGTTTCCAACCATGTTTGGGCAACACAGTGAATGCAGATGTAGTAGGAAACTTTTGATTATCTATAGGATTTTTCTGTGACAACTTCAAAGCTCTGTGGTTAGTTATATTCGGAGACTTTAAATGGATATGTCTTGCTCTGGTTTAATTTTCCGGTTTAATCTATTGTCCAAACATCATTAATGTTGTCTTTGAGGCAGGAGACAGCTTTGATAGAGTCTTTTTTTAATTTCTGGCCATCACCTTGAACAGCCATAAAAAACATCCTGCCTGCTAATGAGAAAATTTAAGTTATTGCAGTCACATGTAGTGACAGGAGAAAGAAGAATCGACTTTTCTCACCTTCCATCCTCAGCTGGCATGATTATTTGGAGTATTGACAGGAGAAGTTTCCATAGATTAAGATACTTCATTAAAAAGCAGTGTTGCCTGTTGAAAATGAAATTAATAATCTCATAGACATATCCTTTAATTCCTTAACCTGCTTTCAAGAGTTATCTTTTCTATCAATAAGCATCTAAAATCTTTCCACATCAGCTGTCAGGCTGAACTCTTCCTTAACAAATCCAGATTCGTGCAACAATTTGACCCCTCTTTCCAGTGTGAAATGAGGGAGTAGGATCCTCTGTTACATATCAATGAACGAGGTGCATGACATAGATATCCTACTCATTGCTTTCTCCTCTCTCCCAGCTTATGTAAAACTTCTTGTTTGGAAAGTAAAACTTGTGTGTGTATGACGTTAGAAGGACAGGTCAGAAGTCAATGTGGGGAGCGGGGCACAGCCCAGGGTCTCAGCATGTCCTCCTTTTTGTGCTGTGATAATCATCTCCGGAACATTTTGGGGGGAGGTGGGGTGGTGGCCGGTTGTGATGCACAGCCCCACGTTCAGACCCGATTTGGAGATGCTAATGCAGCAGCAGGAGAGCAATGGCATCAGGAGGCTAAGTGCATAATACAGCAGTGGGTGGATTTAGAGCACCTTATTCCTTCTCCACGGAGGGTCATCTTGTAGGGGAGAGCCCACCATGAAGCAAACTGGCATTACTAGCTCTGGGTTCATTGGCAACCAGTATATAAAATGGGTGTGTTGGTAGTAGCTTCACAGCATGGGCACATCTCAGGTCTTGTCTGTGCAGGAGCTTGACTGACAGAACACAGCATTGGGATACAATGTGAAAGCTTGCTCAGAAACGCAGTTGTCGTAGGGCAGCGTAATTTTGGTCTGTTTGGAAAGAGGATTAAAGTGGCATTGATAAATAAGTATGAATATTAGTAAAAATATAATAGCTGATCTCTGCACCCAGTTTTCCTCAGCAGCCAGGAAGATGCCCTGCTTGCTCAGAGGTAGGACTCCATACACCCCATGTCCTGGCTTGGTGAGAGCCACCCAGCCTGGTCATGTCTCTGGATGTGGTCGTCTGCACCTCTGCACCTTTCCTGGGCACGTGCAAACTTGTAACCACACTGACCTATTCTCTGCCTTCTTTGCCCATCATTTAAGTTGACGTTTATCCTTTCAAATGATCCGTGGAAGCAGCCACTGCAGTCGTGCATGTTTAGTGAACGGTTGGTTGCTGAGAGAAGCTGGAGGGTCTCCTTCAGCCCTGGAGGTTTCTGAGGTTCTCCTCTCACCCTCCCTGTCTTTGCAGAGCATGGCTTCGTCGGCTACTCCGAAGAGCTGATGTTCAACAACACGCTACCAAACTACAGCCCGGGGGAGTCCTTTTTCACTGTTTTTGGAGTGTTCTTCCCAGCTGCCACAGGTACAGTTAAGTTTTATCCTCCCCCTCTTTCCCTCCACAGGCACATCTCAGAGATAAGAAGCAAGGGGAGTTCCTCTGGGCTGCAACGTACAGTAAGCAGGACTGCACTTAGCCATAGCAGACTCATGTGGTCAGTTTAAAATGTTCAGGCTTTCCTCCAGCATCTAGAATTTTGCACACTCCTGTCCTGTTCACTTGAACATGCTCTGTGGTCAGCAACCGCTGGTGAACTCCATGGGTTGTTGTGGTGATGCAAATCCTTCCCAGTCAAGGACAAGGCTCAAGCACTGATCTTGGCCCATGCTGTTAGGCCACAAGGTATCGAGCCTTTTTAAGGGCTGATTACGATTCATTGTGTAACATGAACCTTATGACTTGATTGCATTGGGAGAGCAGGAAGAGCACAGGAGGACTTTCCCTCCATCCTTACCTCAGCAGGTGGCCAGGCTGGGCTGATGCCATTGATCATGATGCTGACCCACCGCTTGCTGCATGGTGTCACAGGTTCACCTTTGTTTGTCAGCAGAGCTCTTATTTATGAGCTTGATTAGATGCCTTCATATTATTCATTCCCTTAAATTACCAGGAAGATGCATGTCCCCTTTCCAGAGCTGACAATCTCCAATGGGAACACCATAACTATCAGTTGGAGTTACAATACCCTTTGTTGATGCCGGGTGTTTTCAGCTATAAAAAGTACCGATTTTAAGCAGTTTCCATAGCGATGAATCCTTGGATTACGGAATGAATTTTCAGAGGATTAGCTCTAAGCAACTCACTGGAAGTTGTTTTCAGAATTGCTGCGGTACAGGGAGACAAATGAAAGGGTTTTGTGAAACAGATGAGACTGGAGGTATAGTCTGATAGCAGAAATCACTTTGTCAGGTGTACGTAGTGCAGGACTTCAAATTATCCTTTGAAATCCTTTCTCCCAGTTTATAAGGCTGGCTGTTGCCTCTCTGTAGACTTCCTTCTGGAAAGCTGATCAGCCTGAACTGTTGGCACCATGGAGAAGATGACTTCTGTCCTCTTTTTTGTTGTCATTTTTGACTGCCCAACTGAGTCTCCCAGCCAGAGAAAAGGACGTTCCTTGTGATCTCTGGCTTGGTGCAAGAAAGTGGGTTTTTCTCAGTTCCTTGATTATAGAAGAAGGAATAGTTATGGCAAAACTGTGCAGAAAATTACCGTGATTAGCCATATTAAATGATTCTTCATCACTGCTAATGCTTGGCTGCTAGGAATAATGCCAAAGCTAATAGATACAATTTATTTAAAACCCTGGCAGCCTGTTGCTCTGTTTAGTTAGCAGTAGTAATACCAGTAGTAATGTTAAACATTCTCTGAAAATACAGTTCGGGATGATGTAAAATTACTTTGGTTGTTACACAGCTTTTTCATGTGTTCTTTTTAATTGCTTGGTTATTCACAGGATTTAAATTATCCCTTCAGAGTAGCAGTGCCAGTGGTACCATAGAACATCGATTTTGCTCCTGTTGTTGCTGTTGGTAGCACTGTAGAGATCAGGAACCTCATAAAACATAGGGTTGTGTTTGGTGCTCTGCATGGAAAAGCTTGTGGTCTGATTAAGATATTTCTAGGATGGCAGTCAAGACTTCTCTGCTGCAGATCAGAAATGGGGAGCCCATTTGTGGTAAGTGCTGGGAACAAAGCTCACATCCCCTTGGTGAGTGAGGACTGGTTCCCTCAGGTCCTGCCTGACCCCCCTGGTGTAGCTCTTCTCCTTGTCCCCCACAGTGGGGGGTGATGCTGGGCTGCAGAGGCGGCCCTGGGTTTCTCGGGGTCCCACCTGGTGGAGCAGAGCTACTTCCCACTGCACTGTGGGCACTGTCTGGATGCAGACCAAGCCTGCCAGCAGGACAGGCAGTCTGTGAGATTGGAGATGACATTTCAGGGATGGGCTTGGCAGCGGCATTAAAAGGAGTCTGGAGAGACGTGATGGGATTGCCAGTGCCTCTAATGCAGGGCAGGCAGTGTGATGCAGACTGTGAGCAAGTGGTGAGGAATGACAGGGACAGGTGAACATTACTCCCAAGCTGTTCCTGTTCCTGCCCACCACCATCACCATCTCTGCTGGAACCCCTGCAGTGACCCAGCCCAAGCAATGGAAGCAAAATTCTTTGCCTTAAGATACAACAGAAAGTTGGGGAGAGTTTCAGCAAAACAGTATGCTGTTTAGTTTTGAGGGGTTACATTGAGCCAGTTTGAAACAGTTCTTTGACCCAGAGCAATGTTCTGTTTATCTTGAATTATTAAATATTGTGTTTAATCTTCTTAATTTTTATCATATGCTAGTTTACAATTTAAGATGCTGGTTTGATAACAAAGTTTTCTTAAAAAATGTTTAGGAAATTGTGAAACAAATTGTTCGGGCCTTTCTGAGAAGAAACGTTCCTCTTTGAAGTGAAACTGTTTTGATCTCTTCAGGATAAGCTTTTTCCTCTCTCTGAAATGGTTATCTGAATTCAACCGGTTCAAGTTTGGTCTCTGGGATTTACTTAAAAGTGGTTTCAAGTTGCCCATTTCTACTAGAAATAGCAGTGAAACAGAAACTTCCAAAAGGCAGGCTGGTACCTGTAAAAGCAAAGAGAGGCAGCAACTTCAGGAAAGGGGAGCAGGACCTGTGAGGGACCCTTGCCAGGACCAAACAGGCAGGAGGAGCTGTCAGGGGCATGCTTCAACTGGAGGGCATGGGATGGTCATTCCAGCCTGTCACAGACCAGTAGCAACATGCTGCCTCCTACAAGCATCCTCCTTGCATTGTTTTGCTCCAGGTTGGGTTGTTTTCTCTGTTTCCCTGTATTTTATTGGTATGACTCCAGCAATGGAGTGTAGTTATCCCAGTTTTATGGCCGAGTGCTGGTAAGCATAGGCTGGTCTGTTTGCTCCCTGGGTAATATCTATTTAAACCATTTCAGCTGGATGTGCAGTGCAGTTGGCTTTATTCCCCCAAGTTTGTCATTTAATCATAGAGCAGTTGCTGAGCAATCCAAAACATACATCTAGAGCTGGCCTAAATGGGAGTGCATGGGCATGGAAGATTCAGATTTGCTGGCTTCAGTCAAAGAGACTAAAATACACACTACAGAAGATGTGAACATGCCCCTACAGAGATGCTATGCATTAACCAGATGTTTTTCTACATGTTTGTAAATACTTCTTAATGCACATGTTTTGTTGCCCTGCTGTGATAGGCAAACACTCAGCTACCCACCCATCCAGGACTTTGCACAGGAAGGGAGTCTCAGGAGCTGCCTGCCCACAGGCAGCTCCCAGCAGCAGCCATGCAGCCGTCAATGCATTTTTAAAATGAAGACGAATGTCATTTCTGTCATTTCTGTTGTGCAAAAAAGGTTTTTCCTTTTCTAGAAAATCCCCAAGGTTTTCTCTATAATGAAAGAAGTGTGTTGTCCTGCGATACAAGAAACTAAGATGTGGTTTGAAATGGCATTAGTGGAAAATATCATTATACCAAAACCAGTTCTGAAATAAACTGTATTTGGCAATTACAAAATGACAGCAAATAGATTTAGAAGTTTTGGGCTAAGTTATCAGATGATGTAAACTGGCACAACTCCATTGGAGTCCATGGAGGTGTGCCAGCTTACATCAGTGGAGAAGTTGGCCCTTTAAAAAAATTAGCTACAGTTCTTATCTAAGATTTTCCATTCTTCGTCTCTTGGGTGAAGGGAAAAAAAATCCTTTTATATTTTATAGTAAATTGACTGAAAAATGCAATGGGTGTTTGCAAGTGATCGTATCTGCAGTTCTAAACCATAGCTGGTGGAGCTGATGGTTGTATCTAACATACAGCATAGGTGGTCCCCTCATGCACATATCCACTGCCTGGATGATGCCCAGGACCAGATTATGCTGGGAATAGCAGCAATGTACAGACTGTCACAGCCATAATTTCCTGGCTGGCTTGACCGTGTTTTCATGCTTCCTTGTCCAGAAGCTTTGTCATTATCTGCTGCTCTCTAAGATAATAGCCAGTGTGGAAAATCCAGCCTGCTATCTCGTTGAAACAGAGAGGTGGATAATTTTCTCCATGAACAGTCTGCAGATATGATTGCTTGAGTTCAGAAGGGATTGGCCATTTCCCTAGGGATAGGTCTGTGTCTGAAGAAAGGAACCTCACGATTTCTCCGTGGTGTTGGGTTTTATATGCAAGTGTATGGTTTTTCCTCTGTCGAGCAGCCAGAATCTCTGGCAAGGCTTTTTGTGGCTTCTTGCAAGGGAGACCAGTTCTCTGGCAGGGGGTATCTGAAGCTATGGATAGTGGAGATTGTTTAGGATGGTGGTTTTTTAAAAGTAATGACGTCCTTTCATTGAAACGTATGTTGGTTAGTGTACTGCTCGCAGAACTGCTCTCTGGCAGCAGTCATCCTGATGGAAAAACACTTTTTGGGTGGTGTTGGAGAGGTGGCTTTGGCATTGTCCATACATCTGTAGTAGCAGATTGTCCGTACTTTAGTACTAGTTGGGTCAGAGGCATAATTGCACCACGGAGGAGATGGCTTTGGCCTCGCTAGCTGAGGATGTCTGTGCTGGTTCCCTCCTTGATGGCTTTGGCCTTTTGCCCAAGGAAGCCATGAGACTCTGGTGGCCTCCTGGGGGCCCTGACAGAAACTAACAGTGAGCAGTAGCCTGCGTCTGACCCCTGATCACTGCACAGCAGGTGGTCAATCATCAGTCTCCAGATCCTCTTTATGTGGGCTCTGGCAGGTCATCTCCTGGCTGCTCCTGATTATCTATGAGTCTGTGGGAGGGAGGCAGTGGGGCAGCTTAAGCTGTGCAGTCCTTGCCATGCTGATGACTCATGTCTTCAACTTTTTTCATGATGAGTGCAGAAAATGCCATTTTGATGTTTCCACAGTGCTTTGCTGAAACAGGACTTGGGATGAGGAAGAGGTGAGTAAAGCTCAAGATGGAAGATTTAGAGGTGGTGCCAGATGTTTGAGAAACTTGGCTAAGAGGCACATGAGGTTAACATCTGTCCTCCTGACAAAAGTTTGTGGCCTTTGGAGAAAAAAATCAGACTATTCTCAGCTTTCTTCTTTGTCCCTGAATGGCAAAGTAGCATGTCATCAAGAGTACTTCATAGAGATTTTGTTTAGTGTGATGTTTGTGACTATTTCCATGGACTTCTGCCCTCCTCACTTTTCTCACAGTTGTGTAACTGTTAAAAGGAACAGGGCTTGAACAGGACTTAGAAGCTTTATCTAGAGAAAGCTACAGCAGTTGACAGGCTTTTAGCTGTGCTGTTTAGAAATACATCTACAAAATAGTATTGCAGGAGAAAATTAAGAACTCATTTTCATTTGTAATGCTTTCGGTATGGTGTCCAGGATTCAAATCTGGTCTGAATCTGGAAGAAAAGCTCTTCCAGGAGCTGAGGAATGCCAGGATTCTCTGGGGACCAGGGAGCGGCTGTTGTAGCTCTGGCTCCATGGTGGAGATGACAGAAAAAGATGGCTGGTGAGTGGACTGATAAAGGGGAAAAAGAGGGATGAACAAGGAAAAGGTATTAATAATGAATAAATAAAGCCATGGATGTGTTTGGCTTGGGCTCATTTACGTTTCATCCTCACAGCAGTGCAGTGAGGAGAGGAAGTGTCAATGATTCCCTTGGAGCAGACAAGGACATGAGCTATGTAGATGCACAGCAAAGCCTGGGACAGAGCAGAGATGAGATCCTGATCCTTGATTAGCCCCCCATTCACTGTGCCCTGTTGACAGCCCATCAGTGGCCAGGCAAGGTCTGTAGGCAGTAGGGAAGGCATCCAACTGGCTGATCTGTGTTTGTCCCCTTTACCCTGAGATTTGTCCCATGGCTCCTGTCTATCCTTCATCTTGGGAGAAAACCCTTCCAAGCAGCAATCAGTGTTTGAGCTTTACAATGCAACGGGCTGTTGCTGATTTGGAGCTGTAGTCACTCAGATTTGTAGCCTCAGAGACTGACTTCGTCATTCTTATGCCCTCTGAAAATGAGGAATGACTGCTGGGCTTGGCAGCCGAGTGATAGACCAATGTGCAGTTGGTCCCCTGCTGCTGGGGCTGGCAGATACTCTGAGCACCACGGCATTGGCATCCTCCTTCTCATTGTTGTTCTGTGGTGATCTCACCCCAGCTCCCAGGGACCATGCCATCAGCACTGCTGGCTGGCTCCTGACTCACGTGTCCTTATGAAGACATTTGTCTAACATCTGAGAGGTGGGACAGTGATGGGCAGAAGTGAGTGTCTTAAAGAGGCTCTTTGGTCCTTCCTTCAAATTGCCAGAATTCTTATCAGCATTTTAGATCACAGAGTTATAGCAGATGCCTGAAGTCTTCTAGGAAAACTTTGGGGATAACATGGCAAGGGAAGTTGTGTTTTCCTGACAAGGTTGGTATGACTCTTCCTTCAACTATGGACAAAGCCTCTTAACCAATCTGTGCCTCGAGTTTCTAGCCTTAGTATGGAGACCACAGTCTTTGTTTCATCTTGTTTCCCTTTCTTGTGTCTTTAGATGGTAATTTTTTAGGCTAAGGACTGTCCCTGATTGTATAATAACCCTGTACTCTGTCCTAAAATAACAGTTCAGTACTTTATTCTTAGTTCTACCGTGTGTTTTCTACGTGATGCTGGGACAATCACTTGCCCTCTCAGGGTTTCTGTTTTCCTATCTGCAAAGCAGAGATAATGCCTACTTTCAAAGCAGATCCCTTGGCTGGAAGGTGCCACCTACGTGCCGAGAGCACTGTTATTCCCTCTGCCGAATGTGCATGTGATCATCATTTAACCCAGACAGGACAGGCTGTTTTGTAAGGGTGGTTTGTCCCTCATGAATGCAGGGACCTGTAATGGATATGGTCTGGGGGAAGTACCACCTGCTGCATGTGCTGCTGTGATGAACAGAGGCATTTTTCTTTTCAGCAGTTCAATAGCATTGTCTTCTCTGAGGCTTGTATTAAGACGAGTTTTGTTCAGATACTGTTTTATTCTCCCCCACCCACATTGTTCAAACTGGACAAAGGGTTCTTTGACATGTTAGTGGTGACTTGCTTCTGTTAAAGACACAAACAGTTTCTTACCAAGCAATCGATGGGAGGTAGTATTCGTTTGTGTGGCAGTGCAGTGAAGTTACTGTTCTCAAGCAATCAGTGGACTGATTGATTAAATTATATTACAATTGTAATGTATATTATATATACTGTAACTTAGATTGACTCTAAATTGCACTTATGTCTGCAAAATGCAGGTGTGATGGCTGGGTTCAATATGAGTGCAGATCTCCAGAAGCCTGCTACCAACATCCCTCTGGGGTCTCTGGCTGCTATTGGCACCTCGTAAGTCATGGGTTGGGGAAAATTTGCTCTGAAGACTGCCCTTGATGTGACCAATCCATTTCATATTCCCATCAGTGTTTTATTACTCAGCCATCTGGAAAATTAAAGTGTGGCTCTCATTCAAGTTATCATCCATTAGCACCACCTACTCTGGGTGGGTTAGAGAAGATGTTTGTTAATGTGGATGTAATCACTCCTTCCTCTGCTGGGTGGGATGTGTGTTGGTGCTGGAGCAGTTGTGCTGCTGCAGTCCAGCGTCCCAGAGTAGAATGCAGAGTTCTCAGGGGCTTGAGATGTGTGATTTTTGTCACTCATTGCCTGTTGATTTGCCTGTGAGGTGACCTACCCACCTACAAGGCCAGGAGAACAGAGGAGTCCTGCATCCAAGTCAAATAGTGCTCTCCCCAAAGGAATGCTACTTTTCAGGAGAAAAATACTGTTACATATTAAAAAACCTCAGTAGGTTTTCCTGCTTGCTTTCAATGTCAACTAAATTACCTTTGAAATTATTACTTTTAATCGTGTCCCAGGGATCAGTCAGGAAAGAAGTATCATCACAATTTTGAAGGATTCTTGATGAAATTGGTGCTTGTTTTAAGTGGAGGGATTCCACAGGACACAGAAGCATCACAGATATATATATATATAGACATGGCTTAGTCATTCCCATCTCTGCTGTCTGAGCTTTACAGACAGACTAACTTATACCCCTACCTGAGTACTGGAAAGGCTAGAGACACCGGAGGAGGATCATGGTTGAGGCTGAAGAACAGATTGGCTGCACTGTTACTGCCAGGTGAGAGGACCTGTGTTCTTGCAGAACCACAGAATCAGAATGGTTTGGGCTGGAAGGAACATTTAAAGGTCATCCGGTCCAACCCCCCTGCAATGAGCAGGACATCTTCAGCTATTCAGGTTGCTCAGAGCCCTGTCCATCATGACCTTAAATGTTTCCATAGATGGGGCATCCACCACCTCTTTGGGCAACACATCCCCATGTTTTACCACCTTCATTGTAGAAAATTTCTTCCTTATAGCTAGTCTGATTGACCCTCTTTTAGTTTAAAACCATTACCCCTTGTCCTGTTGCTGCAGGCCCTACCAAAAAGTCTGTCCCTAGGACTGGGATATTTCCCCCATGCACACCTTAAGGGTGCAGGTAGCTTCCCCTCAGGTGTACTGTACAGTCATGCTGCAGCTGTCCCTGGCACATCGTAGCGTGTAAGTAACACAGACCAGTGTTAAATTTAGTCCTGAAGCTGTATCATGTAGGAACGATGCAGAGTGGTTGAAGATACAACTTAAGGGTACTTAACTATCTCCTGGCTCTCCTAATGGGCAAAATTCTCAATGGTCTTGTCTTGCTGGGGTAAAAAAATAGTTTATTTTTGTTGTTTGCAGGTGGTTTCTCTACATAGTCTTTGTCTTTTTGCTGGGAGCCGTTTGTACCCGTCAGTCACTCCGCTACGACTTCATGATAGCAGAGAAGGTAATTTGCTGAAATACCCTTTGTGGTTTTTATGCAACGGTGCTTTCAGGTTGCCATCCGCCTTACTGAATGCTTGAAATTTCCAAAAGCCTAAGGAATTTGGGTATGCATCCCTCACTGAAATTGAGGGGGATTTCCCTATTGCAAATCCCAGTGTACAATTGATTTGAATAGCTTTGCATTCACCAGCATATCCAGTAATGCTGAATCTTGGCATAATCACCCAGCAATAGCTTTAAGAGCTAAAGTATGCTAATGTGGTCTAATGATAAATGCTGTATTTTATTCAATGTATCCTTTCTCGTGTGTGAAAGCTTAGACCAAATTGAAATCTCTAAAGAAACCCCCTGCTTATCTTTACTAAGTCAAGCAGAGCTCACATTTCCATATCTAGCAGGCTGTAATTGCAGGGCAAGCAATAGGATTATTAAGCTCCAGACATTCCACATGGGTGTATGTACACGGAGGAGGTTTGTAGTGTAACATGCAATGAACCTTACCATTGCAGGCCCTTAAAAAGGGAGCAAAAGGTTTTGGTGTGTGCCATTGTCTTACTTGGAATGGGGATATAGGAGGGCTAATTTGCTGTTATTCATCATTATCCAGAATCAGGGGTTCACTGTATTTAACACTAATTCTTGTGATTAATTTGAAGTTGAGAAGTTTACACTATTTGATTTGTAACACAGTTTTAATCTAAAATATCAAAACTGTGGCTTTGTTTTCTAAGTGATTGCAGCTCTAGACTGCTTCTAGCCCCTCCAAATAAACTCCAGATTGTCAGTGGGGCTCTGCCACTTTCTTCTAAGGTAAAAAATAAATCTCTGTTTCAGGGGAAAAAAAAAAAAGCATGAGCCTACCTTCTGTAAGGCAACCTCTTTGTATGCCAATGACCTAGTGAGCAAAAAGTGCAGTAACTAAAAGAATCGTATTTATATGAATCAGCTGAAGAGAAAGGGATTGTTAAAGCTGTGTTTTAACTCCAAAACCCTCAGGGTGGAAATGAAAAATCTCCTAATAAAGAGTGAGAAGCCATTTAATAATGGCAAATATAAAAAACTACCAACCAGCCAAACACATACCCCTCCAAAAGCAAATTTGATTTTCTTTTCTCTAGTACTGAAGAAACCAATGGTGCAATCCCAATATTCATGTTGCTTAAGTTATTACAAGCTGCTTTAGATTTTAATGACTTTGGAGAGAGGGAGGAGGGAGAGATCATTACTCCTCCAAACTCTACCTTTCTGTCACTCACAGATGAGTGAGTGCTTGGCTGCTTTTCTCCATTACAATGTTTGTTTGGCTTTTTAAACATAAAAATGAGATTCAGTAATTTCACTTCTAATGAGCTCCAAGTGCCAGTTCCTTGCAATGTATTCACACTCTCTCTGTTCAAAACCCACAGCAAACCCTTTCATCAGACTTGGTGAAAGGGACTCTTCCCCTCTAACCCTGATTTGAATGTCAAGTAGCACATTTAAATGCAAGCATTTTTAGCAGCTAAAATAATATATGATGTCTGGCACAACTGTTTGTTTCTTCCAAGTGTTTCTCAGAGCAGGGTAGGATTAGCAGAGAGGGAAGGGAAGATTCCTCATGGAATCTCTGTTGGTCTAATGGAAGCTAGTATCTGCTTATCTTTGCCTCAGGTTTCTTCTGTCCCACAAGATAAAATTCACAAAGCCAAGTGGATTTTCATGGGGGAAAGAAATGTCGTGGTAGGAAGTTTGTACAGTACTGGATCATGACATCAATTTTACATGCCTTCCCCAACCAGCAAGCTTTTTATGGCTTCTTACCCAATCTCCTTTTTGCTGTGTGCAGATTTAATAGACAAGAAAAAGTCAGGTGTCTCATCTGACTCATCTTTAGCCATGTAAATTTTTTTAATTCTTTCTAATGAAGAACTTGCCACCTGATTTAAACAGGAGCAGAACCTGGGAGGACCTGTGTGTTCATTTAGACCATATTTTCCATGAGAGGAGAGGATGCAAAGGGATGCAGGGGACCTGCATTTGGTGACATCCTGTGTCACAGATACTTGTCTGCACCTCCAGCATTTGCTTCAGTGGAGTATGGGCATGGCTTTTCTCTCTGCCTGGCCCTTGTGCTGATGTTACTCCCATGCCTTGCTGTTCTCTGTGCCTGGCTGCTGACTGTCAGATTTGTGTGGTCTTGGAGAAGGCTGAGGTGACCGTATTTCCTTAGTTGTGTCTGCCCATGTCCTCATACAGTGGTGCCAGGAGCACTTGCATGTCAAAGCTTTCTTGCACAATGTTCATATTATGGGGTTTTGTGTATTGGGGTGGGGTTTTTTAGATATGCTGTCTAAAGGATACTTTCCAGAAACCAATTCTAAACTCAGTGTTGTTAACACTATGGCTTTAAAGATTTTTTTTATTTTTTTTTTAAATTTCATGTTGGCCAAAGGAAATTCTTTTCTCATCGAAGACAGGAAAATAAGGTCGTTGTATTATATCCTTTGGAGCGTGTTTTTTGAGATGCCATTTATTTAAGTGGCAATTTTGATTTGGTTTTACTGTGGATTTTCTTTCAGGATTGGTTTTCCCCTCTGAGACGCAGGGGTTTGTCTTCCTGTTTTGGATGGTTGGAAGCCTGGGCAGCTTTTCCTGTATGATGTGCTCTGTATATAAGTGATTTCTCCTGAAATAAACTCACTTCCAGTTACTTAAGGGGAATCTAATAGCTGCTGCTTTGCTGCAGTTCCTCCAAGTGACAAAGAATTTCTTGGATATGAGCTTGTAAAATGGCTCTGTCAGTACAGGATGTTCAGTATTAAATTACTTCTATGAGATAATTTTCCTGTATTAATTGCTTGTACTTTATACCACAGACCAATTAACTTGCTGCTTTCCCAGGGCTCACTCTGTTCATTTAGCAATGTTACAAAACATATGTGATCTCTTAAAATACATGTATTCAAGACTGCTTGGGGGTCTTCAAAGGACAATAGTATCAACTTTGTGTTCTCTCCGCCTCCTCCAGGTGTCCTTGGTGGGTTTTTTGTTTTTGCTAGGGCTGTACATCTCATCCCTGGCCTCCTGCATGGGGGGGCTGTACGGAGCACCCAGGATCCTGCAGTGCATCGCCCAGGAGAACGTGATCCCCATGCTCGCCTTCCTTGGACGTGGGGTTAGTCATTTCTCTGAGACTGCTGTCAAACCTTCACCTGAATTTAAGAAGCCAAGATTTCTATGTGTCTGTAGAGTGAGATGGGAGATGTATGAAATGCAAGAAGGGAAAGGCTCAGGATCTGGTATCCTTTGCATAGGAAGAAAAGCCAGGAAATAGGTAGTTTTATGAAAAAGACAAGCATCCAACTAACTGCCTGTGGTCCTTTCCCTGTCTCTCCCCTGTGCTGTACCACTGCACACTGTACCCTGAGCCTTCCCATGGAGTTTGGCACTGTGCAGGAGCAGCCCTGTCTCACCCTGGCATTTTGCTCACCCACCCTTGTGCCTCAGCATGGATATGTCTGTCCTTACACCATACATGGACATCCCCTCCCTCCCTCTGACCAGCTTCTTCAAGATGTCCCCAGTAAAACAGCCACTTATGATAGAACTTTGCCTGTGGGGCTTTTCTGCAAACACCATATCCACACAGTGCTGATCCTGACCATGATTGAAGGAAGTACCTAGCTCTTCTCTGCCCTCCTGAAGCCTTTGTCTCTGCACTTAGTGAAATGGATGGGTCTGTTCACTTTTTTCCTGTTTTCTTTTTTCTTCTTTTTTCCTGCACATTTTCTTTGAGCTGTTCCTGTCCTCTGTGCTAGCCTCATAGGTAAGTACTATGACTAGATATGGTCCTGTGGATTCAGTCTGCATGCATTGGAGAAGAGGACTCTTCTTTGTAAGTTAAGGTGACTTTTGGATGCTATTAGATGAAAACAAAGAAGAGATTTGAAAGGTTAAGTTGAGGGGTTTCTAAACTTTAGATATGCTTTGAAAAAAGTCTTGCTTGGAATATGACAAGAAGCTTTTTCCTTATCCCCATGAATAATCTTCTTTCGCATGAGTCATTCTACTAATACCAGTCAAGATATCAGTCACCAAGACTGTAGTCTTGGGCTATACATCCAGAACAAACTATTTTTTATGATTTTTTTCCTTATTCTGAACAGGGAGAAAATAATTCCATCACTCTCAATAACCTGCAGTACCTGTCTGTGTGGAGTGGCTGGAAAAGCCTTATGATGCTTTGTTCCTTCAGAGTACCTTGTAAATATAGAAAAATATTTTACAATAATGGTATTTATGAATGTTTTAAAATATTTAACTGGTTTATAAATATAACAATTTTCTATTGCTTGTTTTATGTTTCTCAAAGTAGTTTTCTAAGATAAAAGTAATAATAATAAAGAGTAATAATTACAGGGAAAGCAGGAACAATGATGACAGGAAAAACTTCCAGCTCCTGAAGACAGTTTTCAGGTGATCCCAGACCAGGCTGTTCTCTACTTTGCAAACTTTGTGAAATTCCAGTGGTTTATCAAGGCTGACTGCAAAGTTGATTCTCTCTCTTCTCTGATAATTTTCTATCTTTCTGTGAGATTTTCTGCTGTGAACTCCAGGCAGAGTGCCATGATAGGAAGGGCTTAGAAGGAGGTGAGAAATCAAAGGCAGATGACTTTTTCGTGTTCCTTCTCTCTGCCACGTTGACAATTGTTTACCTTTGGTTTGTGGAGAGTGAGTACATCTAATTTGTCCTTACCAATTTGTACCACATCAGTTTCTTTTCTATGGTTGAAGAAAGTGTTATGGTTACCTTAACCCCAGCTGATGGGAGGAACATGAATGTTTTCAGTAGAGTTAAACCCAAGCCAGAGGTATCTTGAGATCATTCCATCTGTTCCCCATCTCAGTACATCTTTCTGCTACTGAAGATGCTTTCTGAGGTTTGTGTTCCTTTGTCCCTGAGATGTATTTCTATTCATTCTGAAAAGCTGTAATGGTCCTCCTTCTCTTAATAAGAGTGTAGGAAATAGAAACAGTTTCCATTTGAGCTGTGTGTTTATTAAATAAGTAAATGCAGTAAGTGAAAGCTGGAGATACTTGTAAGATACCTTGTAAGATATTTTCCAGCAAGATCTTTACACAGCCTGCACAGGCTTCTCAGGTGGGACAATGGCAAGATGGTTTCTGGTCCAAGGAAAGGCATGTTAGACCTCAAATTAAAGGTCATGAGCTCAAGTATTTCCACCCCTGATGTTCTTTGCTTTGTCTCTCTTCTCCTCCTCCTTTCCCTGCCTTCACCATTCCCCAAAGGAGAGGAGCAGATGCTGTTTCTCCTGGTTGCCTGCCTTCCCGACACATGCCCGGCATCGCTGGGAGCTGACTCCCACCCTCCAGCATCCTCTCCTGCCCAACCTCACTGCTGCTTTCCTTCTGCTGCTGGGAAAATGCAGCTTGGGTGGATTGAAGGAGGGAAATGCCACGAGTGGAAGCTCAGCAGACCATGGGTTTAGGTCAGCTGTCTGTCAGGGCAGGGCCAGAAGCTGCTGCTGTGAAGGTGGTACCACTCCATGCAGGCAGAGCTTCCTTGACTGTGTCTGGCAGTCAAAGCCTTTCCAAGGGCAGCGTGCAGGAGCCTTTGGGGTAAGCAGTCCTGTAGAATCATTAGAAATGAACAGTTAACTCTAATTAACATGTTTTATTGCCAGAGTTCCCATAAGCCCCACAAATCTCTCTGAAGGTTTATTGGTGCTTTAATGACATTGTTTAACCATGGAGATATGAGCAAGAAAGGATGCATTTTCAAAAGACAAAGCTAGAGCAAGTCCCAGGGATGAGGTGGGACCTTATCATCTTTTGGCTTACAGCCTATTCTCTAATTTATTAGGCCTGTGAGCCTCAGTTTGTACATGCATGCATGTATTTCATGACTAAGAAGGTACTACAGACAACCCAGGTAACCATCCATGCTAGCTGAGCAAGTAGGGAATCCTCATGGTGAGGTTCATGGTTATTAATTTATATGTAATTTTTTTTTATTTATGAATTAGAAAGGTCCCAACAAGACTCCAGTGGCTGCGATTTGCTTAACAAGTCTCATCACTATGGCTTTTGTCTTCATTGGGCGAGTGAACGTTCTTGCTCCAATAGTCACCATCAACTTCATGTTGACATACATTGCTGTAGACTATTCTTATTTCTCGATCTCCTTGAGTGACAACATTCATCAGAAATCTGAAGAGACCCACATGGGAACTGCTAGACCTGCTCATTCTTCCCAGCCTCTAATTTTCAACAAGCCCTCCGGCCATGCAGCAGATGGAGTAATTCAAAGCAGATCGAATGGCACCTTGCTGGAGTTCAAAAAAGACATGGACCAGCTTTTTAAACCTTTTTGTAGTGAGTCAGGTGCTCATGAAAAAGAAGGAGTTGAGAATTTAACTCAAAAGGTCGAACGAAAGAAGGTGAAGAAGAGGCCAGCCAAGCAGACGTTACAAGACAGCTTTCTCCTGGATCTCCATCACCATGCTCCCCCAGCTCAGTATGGCTGGGATGAGACCACAGAGCCCCACAGCGAGAGCCAGCAGGTCCTGGATGAGGAGGACTCTCGGAGTGATGCAGGTCTGTGCTCATCACCTGCTGTGGCTGCCCAAAGCACACCCAGGTTGCTTGAACAGGGGGAACAGTTCTGCAGTGAAGTGAGGCCTAAGGAGAGAGGCTAGGGGCTGTAGGAGATGGACATCTCCTGGCTCAGAGAGAATGGTTTATAACCTTGGTCCTCCCAGTGCTTTCCTGAAGGCAGCCATGAAACCAGCTTTATATGGGGCTGTCATTCAGTGATTCATAGCAATAATATCATTTATTCCAGGTGAGGGTAGAGTTCATCGCAGTGCATCACAGGAGACATTCCGATGCAATTTCCTACAGAAGATTAATCACAGGAAAGCAGACAGGACTATATTTAGTGTTGGGTTGTTTACTATATGCTCATAATTCTACACAGACACACTTAATGCTGTACATTAAAAAGGATTTGAGTGTATCTTGGGATTTACTTCATCCTGGTGTGGGGTAGGAGGGATGGAGCCCTGTGAGTCTAAAACTCAGGCTGTCAAAATGCAGTGGTTCCCATGCCATAGGTAAAGTCTCTAATTCAACATCTGTAGCCGAGGGTCTACATTTTTTCTGTTCATGACGTGGGTATTTGATACAGTGTGTTTGCATGGAGTTTGTCATCTGTAGTGTTTCATCAACATTAGTCAGTTAAGCTTCATAAAACCCTCTGAGGGAGAGAAGTATTTTTTTTTCTTATTTCACAAATAGAGAAACTAGGCAGAGAGAGACAGACGTGGCTTTCAAATGGATTCGGTACCAGAGTTGGTAACTTCCCTGGATTTTTGCTTGCACATCTTTTCAGTTTTCATTTTAGAGGTTTTTGGGTTAACTCTGTCATACCCAGCTGCCAACTAGAATTTTTGCTTTGGTTCCTGGAATCTGGTAATTTAAAGTAGAGGAAAAAAAAACTCACATTACAGCTGCTTTATAATTTTGTTTTTCTTTTCTGTAGAGACATCTATAAAGCAACAAACCCCAGAGCTGGGAATTCAGCAAATACCAGAATCCTTCTACTCCAAATTTTTCAGTCACTGGGTTTCCTTTGCTGGTGTAAGTAATTTTTTTTTTTTAAGCAGTGTTTTGTGATTGTAGAAAACAGAAGCAAATTCATCACATAATAATAAAATAAATAAATAAAATAAATAAATAAATAAAATAAAATAAATAAATAAAATACACTCCAGTACTTAAAAAACATGACTTTTGAAGCTAATATTCCAGGTCACCTGAATTATGTGCTCAAGGTACCATGCTTCGAGGAGTTCAAATTCAGAGAAAGCCTGATGGCATATTAAATTAAACAACAGGGAAAAAAACCTAAACAAAAGAGCCCCAGCCCAAACCAAAAGGGTACAAATTCAGAGTCTAGAATCTTAGGTCTTTAAAGATGTGTGGCTGGCTGGGAAAAAAAAATCAGTGTCCCTCTTTTCACTGTGTTCCAGCCTGCTTTTTCTGGCTGTGGGATGGGCTGAGACATCAGCTTCAAAGCTGTGTTGCTTTTATTTGTGAGTCAGTTTCTGCAAGCTTGGGGTGGGATTTCATTAGTGCTGACCTCCTGATTCCAGCAGCCCGGCTGTGAAATTCCATCTTTTGAGGGACGAAAATAGAGCATTCCTCCAGTATGTTACTAAAAGGAATAAATAACTTTTAAATAGCTTCTGTCTCAAGCTGCTGAGAAGTTTAAGACATTTAAATTCATCTTGGGAAGATTGATTATTGGGCAGATGACAGGGAAAGGGTCAGATATGCATAATGAATGAACCATATGGCTTTGCTGCATGGATGAGGATTTCATAGCTGTGCATAAAATGTAACAAACCCATTCAAACAATCCACTAAACCCTGTTAGTTTAATCCTTAGATGGAGTTTGACACCTACTTCTCAAATTCACTGCTGCTGCCAGCAGCCAGCTCCTGGTGAGGGGTCCCACCTGGCTGCAGCACCAGGGGTGAGTTGGATGTGGTGGCCCCTCTTTAGTGATGACATTCTTAGGAGGCTATGTGCTGATGCCATCTCTGGGCTCAGTAACTAAGGTGGCTCCCAAGTGTGTGTCATGGCAGAGCATTCAGCTCTCTGCCTTTGCATGGGAATTTGCTCATGGAGATGACTGATATGTTCATTAAAGCAGATTTGGTTCCCTGTCAATAATCAGACTGGGGAGGAATTTGCAACGGAGCTGGGATGGGATCAACAATGCAAAATAAAGTCAAAAAAGAAAAAATCCAATGTATTTATTTATCCTCCCCTCTCCCCTCTGTCTCTCTGAGTCTCACTGATCATGTCAGTTGTGACTCTTTTAGCTATTTCTTTGCATGCTACCCCTTTCTGTTCCTAACCTCACCCATGGAGACACTATCCCTGCCCCTGTTCATATGCCATGTGAGCCAAATCTGCCTCCTGAGCTGGTGAGCCTTTGGATACTTCTCTTGGAGTAGCCTAAGCAGAGACCCACACTGCCTCTAAGACTTAGGGGAGCTCACTGAAGCTCCATGCTGCTGAAGATGACACTGTAAGCCTGTGCTGTCTCTCCTTTTAAGAGTGAGACCAAATGAGGGTCCTTCTGACATCATTTCCAAGAAACCTCAACTGTGACACACCCAAATCTTTTCAGATAGCACTGGGTGGAAATGCTGTAAATGCCCAAAAGCCACTCACTGTGGAGTGTTTTCCAGGCAGGAGATGGTGTGGGTCTCCAGGAGTCCTGCTGCATCACTGGCCTCAGCTACCAATGTCCAAGAGCATCTATCCACCCACGTGATTACAGATAGCATCATTTCTCCCATGGGCAGGATCTGGGCTCTGCAGCAGGTCTTGTGCAAGGAGAACCTCTCTTGTGTCCTCATCTCAGCAAATTTTTAGGAGGGAGACACCTGAAAGGAGCCACTCATCAGGATAATTCTGAGTGGCTGCATCCTGGATCTTGACCATACTTATCTCTTGCACCCAAAAACTCTGAGAAAGACAGAGGTGTGATGATGCCATCAAAGCACTGGTTTTGCTTGCATATAACACCAAGATGCAGCATTCCTGGGGAAAAAAGGACACATTTTACTGTCTGTCATAACCACTTGAAAGTCCCAGCACTGCCTTAGTTTCTGTTACAAGTTCTGTCCGTGCTCAGCTTGCCAGGTTGAGGAACAAGCTGCTGACCCAGTGTCAGGCTGTGTCTGAAGCTCAGCAGTCCTTCCTAGGCAACGTACTGCCAGTTTTCCCACAGGGATGGAGCAGGAGGTTCTGGACTTTGCAGAAAAAGGACTGTCAACATCATATTATCTTACAGACTCTGGAGTAACCCCAAATCATGTCTTTCCAACAGGCCATCATTTCCCTCATCATTACATTTGTCATTCAGTGGATCTACACTCTTGTTGGCCTGGGTGCAGCAGTTATTCTGTATTTCTACATCGGCCAAGTGAGCCCAGGACTCCCCCGTGGTGAGTATTTTTTTTCTTGTATTATTAAATCTGCTTAAAAATTCATTAAGCTTTAATTTAACTTAATTAGGAATTGAGACTCTTGTGTTTAATATGCAGGTGACACGGTGAATAATGAGGTTTTGTTTGATTGCTAGTTTTAATACATTTTCTCTCTGACCCTAATTTTCTATTGGATTCTCTGTTACTAGCATTGGTTTAATAGTTTGAACATAGTGCTTATTGCTTTGTTATATTGTACTTTAAATGGCAAAACCAGACACTAAGACCTAATAGAGATGGCAATTTGTATCACAGCAATGAGAAAAATCCACAATAAATTAGTTTTAATAAACTTAATCAATCTAAATCCACCTGAGAAAAGTTAAGGAAAATGGTAATTATGGCGAGTATCTCATTAAACCTCAGCATTCATAACTGTGGAACAAGAGAGCCTTTTGATTCCAGAGCTAAACACATTAAATGTGTTGGAAATGTAATCTGGGAAAATACTTTTAGGCAGAGGGCATTAGAAGAGTCTGGGCATGTGATTGGCTTAAACAAGTTTGAAATTAAACAGTGAAACACATTCAGAAAGCAGCTCACGAGAGCCTACAGCTCCTTGGCAAGGCCACTGGAGGGGTGTGCATTGCTGTGTGTCTCTGAAGGGAGATGGTGTGGGCATACTCACCCACTCATGCAGACACACATATGTTCATGGGTGTGTGCATCCAGAGGTACCTGCATGCCTGCATGTGCCATTTTTTGTCCAGGATGAGAAAAGTCAAAAGAGCCTGAGTTCATATGCAGTGCAGAAATAGCTACCTGGGTTTATTTAGGTGAAAGATTATTGGACACCAGATTTTGGAAACTAGGATGATGAGAAACTAAAAACTAATCGTCACTTAGTAACCATCAAAACATTGCTCAACAGTTCTTTTTCTTAAGTGAATTCTTTTCTATGTATCTGTAAAGGATTGGAGAAAAGAGCTGAGATTGTTAATATTAGTTACTAATTTGTAAATTCTGAAATACATATAAGTTTTAATGAAGTTGTTCATGGCCTCCATATATTAAACAAAACACAAATAATGTTTTCAGGTGTTGAAGTATTTTTTGCTTTAGTATACTCACTATATTATATCTTTGTAATCTCTTTTTGAAAGTTTTTTACCAAAAACTACTTTAAAAATGACTTCCCTATCAGTGTGTACAGGATTTTGGAAGATAATCTGAGAAATAGCAGCATGATTAGACATTTTTTTTCTTGGCTTCTTTTGCATGTGCATTCCCATGCATACAGTAAAACAATGCACAGCAAATAAATGGTAGAAGTGAATGCTCAAAGTTCAGCCTGATTTTTAATTGGCTGTGAGTGAATAATTATTTTGTGATCACAAGGCTTCTGGTGATCTGTGTGTTTGTTCTTCAGAGGAATGAACAAACCTTTTGTCTGGGAAGGTTGGGAGACACTGGCCTGAGAGATGCTGGATTAAGGGCTAGATGACCTTGAGGGGAGAGATGTCCTGTGACTGAAATATCCTTTCTCCTCTCTCTTCCTCCCCGACAACGTAAGCCAAATCCAGCAGGTCTCTTTTCTCCCAGTCCCTCACTACAAACTTCTCCTGCTGCTTTTGCTTCTAACTCTGCCACTTCCCTGCCCCTGCAGGGAGCCAGTGCAGGAAACTAACTCTACAGAGAAATTGGAAAAAAAATTACTGTTGGTGTAATAAGCTAAGCCAGCTCTTTGTGGGGTCAGACAAGAGGGAATGAATAGTGAGATCACAGCTGCCCTGGCTGAAGTTGGCTGAATGGCTCCTCCCATCTCCCCATCCCTGCATTGGGAATGGTTTTTGTGATCCAGGGAGGAAAAGGTACTGTGGTGGGTGTTTGTGCTTTGCTCTTGCTTTACAGGGGTTTAACAAGGTGTCAGGCTGGGAAAGGATAGCCATTCTGCATGGGAAATTTGGGTTAATTTCTTGAGAAGTGTTTAAAAGCCACACCATGTAGGAAAACTGCAGGAATGTTCTCACCAACCTGAAATCTTTGGGTACCACAGGCTAATAACAAGCATGTTGGTTTGAGATTGTATGCAAAAATTCAGTGGTGTAATGCTCTTATGAGAGAATTAGCAGCATACTGACTTGTTGTGCCTTTTCTCCTTAGGAGCAGCAGCAAATTTCAGTTTCTTTACCTGGATTAAGTCAGTTTTGGCCACTTTGTGCAGGTTGGTACCAGTCACTTGGCAGTGACCAATGCATTGCTCATTGTTCCTGTGGCCCACTAATGTGCTCAGAGAGGGGTGGGAGAATTGACTTGTTTGTTAAGCAGTCTGTCTGCCCCTTCTTGCATACTCAAAATTCTTCTTACTTAATGGTAAAAATAGCTGTTTGCTCTCATTAGCCCAGCATATGGTTGGCTATGTCTGCTCTGTGTGTGCACATGTCAGCTGATAACCATATCTTGGTGCCTGAAGCTTTATCTTACCCTAAAGGTCTGTGCTCAACCTTTATGGCTCAGATTGAATGGGAAAATCTGACAGGAAATGAGAAATTGGACACTCCTCCTCTTCCCCCCACCATTCACTGAAAGCAAATTACTGTGGTAGTGGTGAAACAGGCACACATGGAAGCTATGCTTACGTTCAGAGAGCAAATTCAGGGGGGAAGCTGCAATAGCTACGGAGCAAATACAATAAACAGGGTCTTCAGTGAAGGAGCCATTCATTGTTGAGTTTGCACGGGACTGCAGGAGCATTGTTTTGGGGTTTGATTCCAGGGAGACCTTGAGAGTTTCGTTTAGTTGGTTATTAACTAGTTTTGTTAATTTGTTTTGATCCTACTAATTATTAATTCCATCATGTTGGGTTTCTCATGGCAGGTTACCACCTCTGCCTGAGTGCAGTGCAGTGTTGGGCTTTGGGTTTCTCAGTCGGCTGGGTTGCTTTTTTGTTGGGGTGAGTGAACACTGTAGCAAGGACTGCTCAACATGAGCTCCCATATATTATATGTGCAAATTTGTTGGCTCCTTTAAAGTAGCTGAAAGTCCAGCACAGTTTAAGCACACCAGCACATACCATGCCTGTCTTGCCAGCTCCTGCCTCTGCCCACAGTTCCTCTAACATGGGCAGATGATTTTGGTAGCAGAGGTGATTAGGGAGAGAAGCCAGGGGAGATGGCTGACACGTCCCCATGACAAGTCTGTGCCATGGTAAAGAACAGAGAAATCAGTTCTTCCATATCACATCCATGCCTCTCTCTACCAGACCACTGGATGTCTCCCAAGTATAGGATTGGGTCCCTGAAAACCCACCTGTCCTCCACACCTCTTACCCTGAACAGCTTTGTTCACACAAGTGCTTCTGTCTCTCAAGGCAATGTAAAGCTGCAGCTTGCCTAAACCTTAGGGGATGAGAGCCCAGGTCAGACAGACTACCCAGAATAAGGTGAGGGAGTGCAGAAGGAGTGCATTGTGTTGTTGCAAATGAATGTTTTGGGTCACTCAAACCATCACTGGCAAAGGTTTAATATTAAAGTGAAAGCATGAGAGAGTTCCTTAGCAAGGTTCACTCTAGTAGTTACTAGATGGCTAAAGCACACAGAGAAAAATTAAACTAAACTCCAATCAATCTGAAACTAAAATCAACCAAAAATGATCTACATGGAGGCTGGATATGGGAAAAGAGTAAGGATAAAAAGGAAGAAGAGAGACCCTCCCATTGAGTCACAAGGGTTCTTGACACTTCATGAGGTCTTCGTCAGTGCTATGTTTTCTTAGTTTTGATTTAAAGATATTTTCTTAACCATTTAAAGATGATTTTCTTAAAATCAGAAAAGATTTCTTAAGAACAGCCTCTGGGATAAAGAGATTGCAGGAAAGCCTCCCCTTTTACTTACAAGAGTTACAAAAATTATTGTAATTTTAACAGTTTTTAGAGAACTGTAAGGAGGATATTTTTCATTAGAAATGCTTCACGCTCCCTCTCCTGCAATGTAGAAGGTGTTTGCCATAGTCAACATCCAAAGAGGAAACATAGCTGTTAAGGAAATATATATTTTCCAGTGTTTACTGAGGGAAAGGAGTACCTTTCTTGTGTGCCTTCTGAGAAAAATGCTTTCAGATTAACTCTCTGCCTCCCAAAATCACCCAGAAGGATTTAGCCTCTTTTCGAAGCACCTGCTTTGTTTGTGCAGCCAAGACCACGTCTGGGAATGGGTGATGCAGACGCCTCTGATTCTCTGTCTGCAGGAGAAGGCCATCTCCCAAGGAGCAGATCGTGGTGACACCTTCCTTTGCAACAGTTGGCGTGGAGACCAGGCAGCTCACCGAGGAGAACACGGACTTCGCCTCGCGGGACCGCTATCACCAGTCCTCACTCATCAGCAGAGGGGAATTTGGGAACCAATACCACTGAAGGACACATTAAAAAAACAAACAAACAAACAGCAAATTGTTACTTCAAAAAGCATTTAGAAGCGCTGCCATGGTGCCTTGTGAAATACTTGAATATATGCACAAAGGATATGAATGATTATTTATGTATTTGGAGCTTGTTTGTTTATGGAAACTATGACATTGCTGGGCTTCAAATCTTACCCAAAATGAGGGGAAAAATGGAAATGAAAGGGCCAATCCAGAGAAGTGATGAGTTACTAAGGACAACATAACCCTTTTAAAGAATTCAGTTATAAGCCTTATTGAGTTTTAAAGATGGTTGCCACTATAAAATCTTACAAGACCTCATTTCAGATGTCCTCTGGGTGACTAGGGACACTTTGTGCCTGGGAGCAGTGACCTTGGCAGCAAGAGCCAGCACCCCACTCCAGCTGTGCATCACAGATGGATGAGACCTTCCAGGTCAATTCACTTCTCCTCTTGGCATGAATTTCACTGCTTGTAATACAGTCATTTTCTACCTCAGCATTTCAATTACCAAGGTCTTAGAAAGTACTTTAAGGCATTAGACAATTGGCCAGAATTAGTGGAGAGTGCAAGAAGACTATGAAGTGTATTCACAACTGAAATTGCATGTTTAAATACAATAATGCAGAATAATGACCTCTTCTGAATAACTGTAAAATGATGTCTTAGAAGCTGTTCATAGTATTTCCCATATCCTTTCTGATGTGAGACCTGAGACCTGACAAAATACTGGGCCCACGAAAGGGACAGATGATTCAGAAGTGCTTTAACAAAATTAGTTTAGCCTTAGCCTTGCTTATTTTGCTTAAAGTCCAGCCCATAGTGAGCTCTCACAATGTGCCATTTCTCCTGCTGCCATGATCTGGGATGTGGGAAATTCAGCTGGGAGTGAGGTAGGATTTCCAAAACAGATCTTAGTGTTGGTGAGCAGTGGTTCTGAGATAGAGTGAAGTTTTATCTGGACCTCCTATCCTCCTATCACTGTTGCTTATCCTTCCCAGGGAAAAACCCTCCTGGCAGGGTCCCACAGAGACACGAACAAGAGCTCCAGGCTGAGGCAAGCCCCAGCACCACACATCACTTCTGATGTTACAAAGAGAGGAAAATCACTGCCTTTCACTTTGTTTCATCTCTGATCATTTTAGCCTTCGGATTATTTATTTCTCCTTCTGTGCAATAAAAGATTGAGACACTAGGAACTCATCTCCCTGCTTTCTGTGGGCACACTCAATGCCTTTAAGCACCATCCCACTTGCCAGCTCTCAGTGCCCTGGCATTGCCAGGTGGGGGGGACCCTCCAACCCATCTCGTAGTCTGGCCAGCTGCAGCTTTGCCTCTTCCAGTTTTCTCACAGAGGGAAGAACAGGAGACTTTCTGCTGACACAAAGAAAAGAGCCACCCTGGCGCACTGCAGAAAGTGTATTCGTTTTTCAAGGTCGCAGAGCTTATTACTAAGTGTTTTTAACCTTAATTATCTCAATAGAGGCAAGAAGGAAGTTGTGCTTGTGTGACCGGCTCTGAGCCACCTCAGGTCAGTCATTCAGTGGAAAGAAACGCTCTTTCCAGGGTTCCTTCCTTCCACTGCCTTTTGCCGTTCGTTTCCAAAGAGTCTGGATCTGTTGTGTGGATGTTGCTCAGTGTTAAAGCTTCCCCTGGTTTCCCTGGGATCAGTGGCTCCAGGGAGCCCTCCCTGTGCTTTTAGCATCCTTGACCTTGGCAAATACTCCTGTTGTGCAAACTTTAAACAGTCCTCAGTGCTGAGGCACTGCTGGCAAGCTGCGTGGTGCTGTGTTATTCCCTGTTACAGTTTAACACGCAACCATAACACTGTTACTGTAAAATCTTGCATTGCATAAAGTTTAGTCACGTGTGTGAAGATGATGATTCCCCAGCCCTGCATTTCTCTGTAGCTGGAAAAAAGAGGAAAACCCAGAAGCATGGTATGAAAGGATTGATGGGCAGAAGTTCCTAGATAACTTCTTTGTTAGTTACTAAACAATTTAATTCTCTTCTTAAGACTACAGTCAGGAGATCCAGAGAGGGAGAGTGGGAAAAGTCCCTTGTCTCTGTACCTCGCTCACTGAGGAGATGCACTGGATGAAACTAGATGACGTGGTGGAGAATGTTTGCTTCTCCAACACTGTAGCCCCTGCTCATCCCCAACACTGGGATGTGATGGGCCAGAAATACAGTGTCTCCCTTGGTCTAGCAGTGTTGGGAAGAGGTCCCAGCTTTGCCTTCAGCTGACTAAGTGTGCAGCAGCTATCCCCTTCTACCACGACCATCCAGCAGGCCTTTGCATCTGAGGATCCTCTGGAACAATTTCAGTTGTATTTGTGTGCTGGCAAAGCTTCTGCTGTCTGCCAGAGAAAGGCACTGTGCTGTGCAGGGGCCCAGTGAGGGGATGTCTGGAGGGCTCTGAGGTGCAGGGATGGGTTGTGCCTCAGTATTTCTGGAATAAGGCAGCAGCAGGACTGGCATCAGTGCTGGATGGCAATTGCTGCTATTGAGACCTGGCAGCGGGGGAGGCAGTCTGCAGAACGCATCACTCCAGGGGTTTCTGGTCTTTAGGCTCCATGTGCTGTTGCTGGAGAAACTCTGCCACCTCCTCCATGAGCACCATCACCACAGCAGGAACCAGCTTGTTCAGCCATCTGGTAAGTACAGGCACCTGGTCTTTCCCTCCCCTCATATCCACAAGAGAGAAATGCATCACACAGGGCTGATTTCTGCTGCTGTTACAGGTTATAGATATAACAAATTTCCTGTTTAATGCTTGGAAAGGGATCTGCTGATCTTTCCTGGAGCATTAGGTCTGGTGTAGTTAACAGTAAGAGTGCAGGAAGCCTTGTTTTAACACCAATAGTCCCACATCATATTCTGGGTAAGAAAGACTCTACCAGTTCACATCCTGTGGGTATGCAGGGCTTTGTACATGGAGGAAGCTTCTCCAGCAAGCAAAGAAAACAGTTGTATAGCTAAAGATCATGGTGTCGTGTCAAAAATGTCTGTAGCTTTGGTAGCACTCTAAAAAAAATGGGTGAAGTTAGGGGGTAGAAATTAATCAGCTTCATATTTAGTGGCTGAAGGGAAGAAATGTGGGTGAGGATTGCTTCTGTGAGTGCTGATTTCACCCCCTGAGAGCCAAGCTGTGTCTCCACATGGTGAGGCTTTAATGAAGCTTCAGGTTCCTTAAAGGTGAGTTTGGGACCCAACTCTCAGTATTGTATGTCCTAATACATATCAAGGTTTTGGCTTTGTTAATGTCACTATGGAAAGGCCTTCCTGTTTTCTAAGCCACATAATCTTTTCTTGATCTATAAATATTTTCCTTTTGGTTTGAAATGTGATTTTTTTATTATTAGTGTAAGAAATTAAAATGTTCTGCAGTAGGTCAAATGTCTCTTGACATTTGTTTTCCAGAGAGATGTGGATAAGGCAGTTCTTTTTTGTTCCTTTTGAAGATTCCAACTGTAAATTGGTGGCTGTACTTCTCATGGTTTTTTTGCAGAGCATACAAGCACAGAAAACAGTTGAGGATAAATATTTTATTACTTGCCTTGCAGTTTGCCTGGAAGCTCATGCTGCATTTGTGATCCCTCAGCACTAAGTGGGTCTGGAAATCAGAATTTTCTGCCTCAAAAAACTTGCAGCACAAATAGCCAGGACTAAGAATGAGCAGAAGAAAAGTGAAGTTTTATTGTCATATTGGCATTAGACAGCTCCTCAGTTGTTATAGGTTGTCATCCACCTGGATCCATGTCCCATTACTCGTCTGCACATGAAGAATCAAGACCCTTAAATCCATATCTTAGCTCAAACTTGTCTTCTTTTTCTGTCCTCTTCACTTCTCTTTATCTGTTTTGAGTTTCCTTGGATGATCTTTGTTGTGTACAGTGGCCAAAATACCACACACTTGCCATGGTCACTTACTCACAGAAGACAGTCATGACCACACTGTTGAAGTAGTAAAGAAGGATGACAAAATATGAAATTATGCTTCTGTACACAGCTGAATTCAGGCACGAGGAGCAATCTGTGCCTATGAGCTCTTGCCCATGCACTTTTGATTCAGACAGGCAGAATTTCTTAAACAGCATCATACTTACTGATGCAAGGTCAGAAGAGATTTGCTGAAGCACAGGAGCCAGCCTAGGATTAACATTTAGGTTAGTGAGAAATGGCGGTTATTTGAATTACTGCCCTTGCCTGGTCAATTTTAGAAAAGGCAAAAAGGCAATTACAGGGATAAAAGAGAAGATTTCGTAGACAACCTATAAATTTGTCAACTCCATATAAAAGTGGTATATAGTGGACTTGTTATATTCTGCAGTGGTGTGTTGCTGCAACCCAGATTTGCCATAGCTTAAACCTAAAACAAGGTGAGACCTCAGCAGTAACAGCCTTAAAAGCTATGGATGAGAGGCTCTAGCAGCAATCTGCAAGCTAAAAATAAATCACTTTAAAGCCTGTATGGCACAAAAGAGGCTCCTTCCTTTTCTGCCTTCTGCTCCTCATAGTCTTTTTTCACTTGATTTTTATGCTCATATCCCTCAATACGTGGCATTTGCCTCCCTTGTGCAAGAGTGAAGAGAAGCATGGATGCTCTCAGAAGCTTAATGGTCAAGGAGTGCACCTGCAGTTTTATTTGATCCAAGCGTCCCCCTTAAACTTCATTGGGAGATTATTTCTGGATTTAAGGGTGCTGCTCTGAAGTGTTTTGTTCAGCTCTGAAATGTCTGGATTTTTCTTGATGCTCTGCAAACCAGAGCTGGTTGAAAAGGGTCCTAAAAGAAATAAATCAGAAATTTAGAACTGCTTCTTCCCAGGTAGATTTGAATGGCTGATTTATTTATTTTCCCTTCAGAAAATAAGGGATTTATTTCCTGTGACAGGATTGAAAATGCAACATCATTCCGAGTTGTGCATTTTTCTGTGAGGGATGAAGAGAGATCACAAGACCCATATCCATCCCGACCTCCAAATGTCAAGTATCTGGAACAAGCTGCTTCCAACAGAGGTACAAGACAAGCAGATCTTATTAAAATAAATCAATAAAATACCACTATCCCCAAAATTTCAAGAAGAATGGTCAGGTATTAAGTGCCTTTTGGATGATTGGTATCCACTAATGGCTTGTGGTATTGAGAGGAGATGGGAAGGTAATTAATTACTCAGTTAGGAACTATTTGTCCACTTCGGAAACTCAGGGCTTTTAATAACAAATTCCAGGAGGAGAAAATATTCACTTTGTACCTTAATTCATCATCAGCTTAAAACTTGTCTGAGGTTTATGAGCCTGATCCAAGTTTTGGACAGATCTGGGATGAGTTTCAAGGGAGCTGCAGGAGTTTCATGACGTTGGCTGGGGCCGCAAAAGGCTCCTATGGAACAAGAGAGAAGGGACTGGCCACTGTAAACCTGACAAAGTGCTACAGAGATGCCTCTTCTGCACAGACTTCTGTTATTTTTAGTGATTTCAGACCAAAACAATGTAGAACCCATCAGTCACATGTCTCTAACCCATCAATCTGGAGAGTAGAAATCAAAGTGAAATAAAAACACGCTGTTTTTCCTCTCTCAAGACAAGGTGATGGGTGGGTTTCAATAAATCAATATCAATTATGCTTTATATATAGTTTCATTAGTCATTTCTTATGTTGATGAGGTTGTTTGTTTTTAACTCCTTTGCTGTGTGTGGAACGTGTTGGTTGCTTTCAGATGGGAGCATTAAATGCATTTTATAAATAATTCGGGGAGATGTTCGAGGTCGCAGCCTCTTTCAGGAGGATGCTGTGGCATTATTTTACATCAGGCTTTGCCTGGCCCATCTGGCTCCTCAGACATGATTTCATGCATTTATATCTCCTATTAGTTTGTGCTCTGAAGGAGAGAAGGGAGCAGCCCTCAGCCTGGAGTTGCCCTGTAACCAGTATTAGTGGGATGTGGCAGCTGAGCATGCAGTCGTGCCACAGGGATAAACAACTCCAGCACCACACAGGGAAAAGCCAAGCACTGGTGGCCTTCACTGAGCATTTGTGCTCCACACATCCACCTTCATCCTGCTGCAGTGCATCCTCCTCCCACCACTGAAGCTTCTTCCCCAGCTTCCCGGGAGGGTGTGTAATGTGGCACATGGGTGGCAGGGTGGGTATCCCCTCTATAATACTCTCTGCAGCTCCAATGAATAAAACAATACCCACTTTGGATAAGAAAATAGGTGAGATTTTTTTTTCCCTGGTGTTTTCATGTTGGAACTGGAGCTCAAAAAGCCTGGTCATAAATTGACTCCCTTGGTGTAGGGATATCCTTTATGAAACCATGAAGGTAGGAATAAAAATAAGATGGCAGGAAAACACTGTAGCTTTACATTTACAGGCACTAAACCTTGGCAAATCAGGTACCTGGTGGGGAAAGGACTGCATTTGGGAAGTCTGAAACTGCCTGAATATTGATGTTTCCTTTCCAGGTGCTTTAATGTACTGCTCATGACTGGAACCGTGATGGAGAGAGGAGAGAAATTATTTTGTGATGATAAATACTGGATTAGGCACATGGGGGCTGGCAAAGGCAGCGGGCTCACCACTGCCATGTGCTTTGGAGGCTGCAACGGGCATTCCCTGGATCTGTGCTGTTTTCCCACCTATATTAAGCTCCGACAGGATGTGGCCCTTTCAAGGGCAGCAGGGGGCCCTTTTGTTGGTGTTTCCTAGTGCTGGCTCTGTGTATGGGCATAGGGCCCTGGTGGTCACTTGCATTGCCGCAAGTGCCCTGTTTGGTTCAGAAATGCAGCGTTGAGGCAGGTCAGGCAGGTTTAATGGCAGTTTGGGAGAGGACATTAGCTTCTCCTTTTCCTCCTCCCAGAAGGGGTCAATCAGTCTCGACTGCTTTTATAGCCAGTGGCACCAAAGAACCATGGTGAGATGGAGCCATGTGATATGGACATGGGTTTTTCTTTCAGCAGCGTTTGTTTGGCATTTGCCTGTGCCTGCTATTGCTCTCGATGTGCCTGTTGACTGAAACAGTAAAAAGAATTTATTGAGACCTTTTTGGAAAAGTATTTGATACCGTGCTTCCTGCTTGTTGAATTTACAGCTTGGAAGGATGCAGTAAGAGCTAAGTGGCTTTTATGTTGGGGAAGTCTCTTGGGAAAAGTGTGGGGAAAGGAATGTGAGCTCTAGGCTTGGTGTTAGGGCCTAGGGCTTGAGAGAAAGTAGACACGAGAGCATAATCATGACTGGTTTGTGCTTGGTATCCCAAACTGACATTGACTTGACTTGTTCCTTGAGTTTAAGCAAATTTGAAGCAAGAAGATGCCAAAAGCAGACTAGAGAATAGGTTTATACAGGGATGCCTCAAAAGCGGCCTTTTCCAGGGCTTTCATCCATTTCATTCAAGTACAAGAGTGAGGATTTCTGAGTGTGCCTCATCGTGAAGTGGTGTGGAAAGGTGTGGAAAAAACACCCGCACATAGGGAGAAAAGCACAGGAGCAGCAGAGAGGCAAGTCCGGTGTCAGGGGAAAGCCAAGGCCATTAACACGCCGGTGTGGGCTCATCAGTGCCACCTCTTGGGTGGAAAGAGGCGTTCAGGGGAGTTTGTGCTCATCATCTGCTTTCGGTGAATGACAAAGCAGAGTGGGGGGCTATAGACCAGCCCCCAATTCTATCCGAGACTGCAGCTGTCTGGACGTGGTGTGTTGTCACTCCCCTTTGAAAGGTCGGATTCCGCTTGGCTTGTGGAAATCAAGTCTGATTCGGAACTATCTCGAGGGACAAGCGCAGGGCCCGGGAGTGACTCGAGGGACGAGGATGCCCAGGGTGGGCTTGTGTTCCGTGGGGAGGGAGAGCTCAGCGGGTACCCTAAGGCTGGCGCATCACGATGCCGGCAGCTTCGGCAAAGCCCAACCCACTGCTCCGTGGCGTGCTCTCTCACAGAACCAGGAGCATGAATTTATGAAGGGGAATTTCAGAACAATGAAGGGAAATCCTTTGCCTCCCGTACAGCCCGGCCTGGGAAATTCACCACTGCAAGAAGTTGCAGCCTCAAACGCTGCAGCTGGCATTTGAAAGGGAGCGAGTCAGCTTTATAACCAAGGAAAGGGCTGAAGTTATTTGGCAAGGACTTGATTTCGATGGGAATTGAGTTTGGTTCTATCCAGCGCGGGGGTGGGGGGTGCTCGTGGTCCGCCGGTGCCGCTGCGCGGGGCGCGGGACCTGCGCGCTGCCCGCACTTACGGGCGGTACCGATGTCGCTGCGGCACCGGGACACCCCCTCGGCGGCTAGGGGCGGTGGGCAGGGGAGTCCTGCTCTCCCGGCGCGGGAGATTCAGCGGGAAAAATAAAGGCAAATTAAAAAAAAGCGTAATTTTAAAAGTGATTACTGTTATTACTGATCCTGCAGCCAAGGAGGGCGAGGGACCGGGCGGCCCGACGGCTGCGCGGGGCGGGAGGGGGCGGCC
>VXBA01000855.1:3149293-3163070 GCA_013399895.1 Serilophus lunatus | reverse complement strand
CGACAGCCCGGGTGAGTGCCCTGCGATGGGGATGGGGATGGGGGTAGGGGCGGGATTCCATCCCGGCAGCAGTAGTGGTGCGGCAGAGAGTGCGTGGGGTCCGTGACCGTGGCGTGGGACTCTGTGCCGCACCGCGACTGTGGGTTGCTGAGCATCCCGGCATCAACCAGAGCTGATTTCAGCTGCGAAATGTAACACCCCCACCCCTCCTCAAATCCCTTTCACTTCTCAACCTTGCCCAGCTTATGGTGCTGGGAGCAACTGCTTCAGTGGGTGAAGGTTTGGGATGGGAATCGCGGGTGGAAAAGTGTAAACACGTTGTAGCTGCATGGACTGACTGGAAGAAGAGCAATGGGAACTACAGAGGAACTTGAGAAAGGTTTTTTGGGGACCAGGAGTACTGTCAATGCTATCTACAAACAAATTGCTTCCCAGGTGGGAAATTGGTGGCTCTTGTAGGTGGTCTTTGGGGTCTGGTTTGTCTTCTGCTTGTCTCCAGATGTGTCCTCATCTCACCTTAGGTGCTGACCGACATCCAGGTGTGGCGACAGATGCTATCAGCTCTCTGCAAATACCCTCTTTCTTTACATCGCCTACAGACTGTCAGATTAGTCATGTATAACGTCACATTTTTCCTTGTATGCTGCATCTACAGTGTAGTTACCAGGAGCAATGATTAGTTTCATGCTTTACAGATTATGCTGAACTTGGTTTCAGCACAGGTTAAACCATATTTTTCTCAGAATAAACAGGGCTTGTTTCAAGTGCCACTCAGTAAACTGGCACAGTAACTCACCAAAGTAGAGGCATAGCTGTAAGGATGACTAATTCTCAATGAGTTTGGAAAGTGCTGTGTATCTGCAGGTCGTATAAGGAATCCAGTATGTCAAATTACTCCTGCACAGGTTTTAAGTAGCATTAGGATTGATCACCCACCTGAACTGCACTGTCAAATTTCATCTTTTAGTTTCTGATTTGGAGAGAGTATCATGCTTTGGTACTTGGGCTTAAGTTTAGTTGCATGAAGCTGTACAATTTCAGGTAATATGACAAAACTACATTCATAACATTTTAGTTTTCTTCACAAACCCAAGGTGTGCCTTTGTAGGATGTATCCACACTAGACAAAATGATAGTTAGGAATATCAACTGGCGTGTACCCTTCAGTGGATGAGAAAGCTCTTAACCAGCGGTGTTTGTGTGAGAGCAGCTTGGTGACTAGGATACTGCTTCAAATGAAGGAGATTTGGGTCTGTTCCCAGCTCAGCCACTTCTTTGTGCTACTCCAAGTATCCGTTTGCCCTCCGAACTGGGAGAGAACAATGCTGTCTTACCTGTTACTAACCTCGTGAAGATAAAATCTGCAACTTGTCAGCAAAGTGCTTGCCTTTTATTTGATGAGAGCCACTCAAATTCCTCAGTGGGCAGAAAAAAACCCCAAAATTCATCCCAGTTTTCGATCTGGCATCTTTTCCTGTGACCTTGATGACTCCTGAGAGTCAGCGGAGGAATGCATTTCCTTTGTTAAGAATCTGAAAAGCTCAACTATCTGTCCACATGCTGCAAAATCCATTTGTCAGGCTACCAGCGTCCAGCTGCCCGGCTCAGCAGTGGAGGCTTTGCTTAGTGCAGAGCGTGCTCAGCAGCTACAGGTGCTCGTGAATTATGTCAGCCCCATCCAGAAGGAACAGGGGGACGCATCATGATAAATAGCCCAGCAGTAGCTCGCTCCCCAGCAAACAGCATCATGAATTCTGCTGGGTCCTGACAGCTGCGATTCACTCGCTGTTAGCTCCAGCTCTATGCCTGTCAGTCAAGGGAATTGTCTGCTGTTGTGGGAGTAGGCTGGGGGAATCTCCTGAATCACTCTCAGGTTGAGTTGTAGATGCTTGACAAATCCCTGTTTGTCTCACTACTGCTCCTGCCCTTCGCAGATGTTTTTTTTACCTTTGAAAACACTTGCTGGAAGCAGGGGGAGTATTTCTTGTGAACTCATTACCCCTGCACTACGTGGAAATGAAGATTACATCTCCCTTTGAAACAGCCTGAGACAGGGTGGAAAAAGCCCTTTCTCAGGCGGGGCTTAGCGAGCAGATGGTGAGGTGGTGGGTGTAAAAAAGGGGCTTTTGAGTCTCTCACAAAGCGTGGGGCAAGGGAGTGGGGTGGGAGCAGGGCTGCCCTCAGAGCCTCGCTGCCTTCCCGGCCAGCCTGTGCCTCAGTCTGCATCTGCCACCCTCCCTGCCAGACCCTCCATGGGCTTGTCTGGTGGAGAGATGAGGACAGATGGCTTTTGCCTGTGTTTAAAATACAGTCTGAACCCGGGGGGAGGAACACAGGAAAAAAAAAATAGATGAAGTAGGAAGCAAGAAAGCTGGTGACAGTAAAGTTAAAGCTTTGTCAAATCCCTGCGTGAAATCCCTGCAGGCACCTACTTCACCTGGGCACCGGGTGAGCCAAAGGCACTGTCTGCCGCCAGCCCTGGGCAGGTGGGGGTTTGGTTACCATCTATGCCCTCCTGCAGGTCTCTGTATTTCAGGTTTCCCATCTGTGAAATGGGAATTATTCCAGTGACGCTACAAGGACAGCAGAGGTGGGACTGAACCCTGACAAAGTCATCGTGTCTGGGATCTTCTTTTGTTTCTGCCGTGTCCCTGTTCATGTTACTTCCGACCCACACAGGTGCCCTGCCACCGCATCCAGCACAGCGTGGGGCTGCTGGCAATGGGCTTGCCCTGAGGAGTTGATCTTGCTTTTGTGCCATCTGTGTCTGTCCTGTCCGTTCTCCCTCTCTCCCGTGCCAAGTGCCACTTTCCTTTGCAGCTTCCCTGTTGGGAGCCCCAGAAATAAGGTGTGAAATCGCTTGGGAAGGAACCAGCTTCGCTTGCAGCAGAGATTTAGGCTGGCTGCTGGGAGAAATTTTCCAACCCTCTTAGAGGGAATGAACAATCCGTGTTTACTTATGTATTTAACTTTCTGTCTGAAACTTTCTGTGCGAGGAAGAAGCAAATTTAGCAGTGAGGGAAGAAGATGCTGAAGATGCTTCTTTGCGCAAAAGTATGTTGTTGCCTCCAAACCTGCCTCACATTTCGCTTGCTGTCTAGCTTTGATACAATTTCAGGTGACCGTGGGTGTTGCAGGAATGATGCTTCCTCCCTCTGCGGTGCAGAGATGAGGGAGGATTGCCTCCTGTGCCTCCACATTGCTATCAAAAGGCTGCAGGGTTTTCCTGTCTCAGGCGTCTTTGCTGCTCTTCTGTGAGCTGTAAGTGTATTTGGTTTTTTGGATTTAGCTCTGCTCCTTTGGGGTACATAATTAAAAGCAAAAAAGGAAATTAGAAAGGAAAAAAGGCATTTCAAAAAAGGAGGAAGATTAGAGATCATCTTTCCTGCCAGTTCCCCATCTCAAGCCCCAGAAGATAGCAAGGGTCATGCACTGACCTGCTGGGTTCACATCAATCTGTGGAAGCACTTTGCATGATATTTAAGTGCTAAATGAATATGGTCTGCGAGATAATTGTGTAACGTGGCAGTCAGAGAGCACATAGTGATGTGTATTGATTTACACCTCCCTATGCAGTGAACATGAGTGCTGAGCTGTAAGCAGGGCACAGTGGGTAAGGGGAGAGCTGCTGTAGCTGAGGCCTGTTATTGGGCTCTCTGAAAAGTTTAATTTCCCAGTACCAAACCACCAGTGCCAGCCCGTGCCCATTCAGCAAGTGTTTGCAGCGTGCTCTGCTCCAGCAGCTCTCACCACTTTGGGGAGATAATTTAACTTGTTTTTCTTGTGGCCAGGAGGATGAGGAAGATGGGCAGTTGCTGCTGTGTCTGGAGGGGCTGATGCCAGCCTTTCTGGTGCAGGGGTGCCTTCCTTACCAAATATTCTCTCCAGTATCAAAAGTTGCAAATACTGATGAGTTTAGAGGAGTGTGGGGTTTCTGCAACAACTTGTTTCCCTCACCTGCTCTTACCAGTTTTTGGGCTGATAGTCAGAAACCCTCTATGACTGAATTCTCAAGCTGTTCTGTGTGCTCCATCCTCCATTGTCCCCATCCTGCTCATCTGCAGGGGGCATGTCACAGCTGCCGAGGCTGATGGCTCCATCACTGTCACATCTCTTGGAGGTGGCAGATGATTATGCTCATTTAGCAGAGGGCTAAAAAGGTGCTTATAGTGCAAAACGGTTGGATGCTGCTGAGACTGGGACTGTGCCTGTGCACATCCAAAATGTAAAGCATAAAACTTGGTAGCATCAGTCTGGTAGTGAAGGTTTTAATGAAGCTTTCATCCAAGCTAGTAAAAATAACCCCCACAGCATTAACAAGCTAATCAAGCCAGTAAAACCTGTCTGTGTAGTGATGGTGTTTCAGTGCTGCGGTGAAGAGATTAAGGCACCACCACCGTCTGTGACTCTTCCGGAGTCACTGCTGGAAGGATCTCCTGGCCGCCTCTGTGAGTTCCCCATCAATGGGAGCTACGTCCCATTTCCAAAACAAGGGTTGGTACAGGGTGACGGGGTTCAGCTGTGGCTCAGCCAGCTGCCTTTTCACAGCAGAGAAATGCTGCCTTTCTGCCTCTGAGCTGCTCCTGACATGCGTGGGGTGCTCCAGGCTGCGACCCCAGCTCTGGGGGAAATGATCTGGAGTCGGATGGATCATAGATAGCCAGTGTAAACCCTCTGGATTACCTTCCCCAAGTAGTTTCAAGAGAATTTATCTGGTTTTGGGGGAGTGGGGGGTATCTCTGGGCAGACAAGCAGCACTGCTTAAACCTGGGCTCATCCACTCAGACAGGGACAGGGCTCCCCTGGAAAGAGGCATGGTCAGATCCTGGCACCTGTTCTGGTATGTTTCAGCTCTTGAAATGGTGCAAAGAAGCTTTGGGGCAGTTTGACCAGCCAGCATGTCAGAAGGTGCTCCAAGCAAATTAAAGGTTGGCCATTCGGAATATTCCCTGACAATGTTCAATACAAAATCCATAGTCTGTAGCTTATGAGCAAGCTCATCACAAGGCCTGAATAACCCAACCACAGGCTCTGTTATTTACATTCAATTGAAGATGTAGGTCATACAATAGGCTTTTTCTCTTTCCTGAACGGCTGAGCAAAGAAGGTAGAATCCAATTTTCAGTGGCAGCAGACCTGATTACAAATTCAAATTTTTATTTCTCTGAGCAGTTTTGCAACATTTGCATTGTAATTTGCTGTTTTCTTTAAATACCAGAGGTTCATTTGCTGAGATATTCATCCAGAGGAGATGCAAGAGGGCTGCAAGCACAGGCTTTGTGAAAGAATGAAGTCTGTGGGTGCTTATCACGAGAAAATGGTTTTGTCACATCTGGCAACCCTTCCCTCTCACCCTTTTCTGCATGCATACAGCTGAGATGTGTGCACCCATCACCATACATTTTTTTCAATGCCCAGGTGTTATATATATAACATCCTGCTGCTTCAGCAAGGGGCACAGTTCATGCAGAGTCCATGTTCATCCTTTCAGGCTGAAATCATTCGCATCCGAGGACAAGGAGAGAACTTTCCCACCCAAAAGGGAAATGATGTTGCATTACTGAGCGACCAGCCCAAGTAATAATATAATCTTAGAAAAATGCAGTTCCCTTGGGTAAAGGAAGCTCTGTAAACTTCAGCTTCTCCAAGCTGTTAGTGTAGATGTTGCCTGTGCTGTAGTAATGCTGCTGTCAGACCCAGCCTACTGAAGTGCTCTGGAAAGAACAGGGGGAAAAAGGAATAACAATCAGTTCCTGCTTAAAATATACACATCTTGTAGGATCTGAATACTGTGAGGTTTATAGTACAGATTTTAAAATCTTGGCTCACCTCCCTTCTTTGCTGTTAATTTGTTTCTTATCTCATCTGGGTGCTGGATAGGGTGCTGACCACCCATGGTTCTGAAGAGCTTGGAGAAGGGGCAGGCTGAGCCAAGGTGAGCAGAGGGATCAGCAGGAGGAAGGTAAAATGATGCAAGGTTTCCACTCACTGGAGTAAAAAGCCTGGTTGTGTAAAACCAGGGGAGAAAGAGGCACATTTTTAGAGCTGTCAGTGTTTGAGCAAATCCATGGAAGAGAGAGACATTTGAGAAAGCTACTCTGAGTAGGACCTGTGGTTTGTTCACTTCTGCTCACCACAGGGTGAGTGTGTGCCATGGTATATTTTTGGTTCTGTGGGTGCTGAGTGTGTATGAGCCCCACGGCTACAGCGTTGACCGAGCCATGGTGATCCCTCTTGATCTGGGTGCAGCAGCTCCCCAAGACAGACACTTACTGGACTCTTCTCTAGTAAAGTGCTGGTCTTCACAAAACCTGTAGGAACCTGCTGTCTTGGAGGCCTCTGCCTTCCAGGCTCTCTTGTTGCAATGTAGGAGGACAAACAGAACTGTCTCAGAAGCTACATCTTTTCAGAAACCAGTGTGAAATGCATGGCAAATAAATATCATTTGAAAAGTTCCTGAAGTGCAAAAGCAGGGTGTAATGTCCTATAAGCTGTTGCTGTTCCCATGCTGCTGCCCCTTGTCCCTCTGCGGCTTTGGATGGAGCAGTTTTCCGTTGCCTGTCCTCTGTGCAGGCATGGCTGCTGAGGAGGATTATATCTGCTTTTGCATCTGCTGTGCCCTTGACTTGGAGTTCTTTGATAAATAGTTTTGCAGTTGGTTACTTAAGCATCTCCCAAGCTGCAGTCAGCATCTCAGCTGTGGGCAAGGGAACGCTGCTGCCAAAAGTCAGGATCTGTGTCAAGAGCTTCCTTAAAACCCCAACTCCTGGAATTGTCATTACAGAAGAGTCAATTAGAGGGGTAGAAAAAGAGCTTCTGGCTGTTGAGGTGGTAGATAAAAATGCCTTGAAAACATTAGCCACAATTCTAGCAGTCACACAAGAAGCCTGGGTTGGGTGCATTTAAAAATACCACTAGCTCAAAGCTGGTCTCCAGAGGATTTTGAAGGGCTGTTTCAGACCCCCCTGTTTGTCAGGACTCTGCCCATGCATCTGCAGGAGCAGTACAGTCCTCTTCATTGTCTTGCTTTGCACAGAGAAGTGCAGGGTAACATAGCAGGAACACTGGGTGCAAACCCCAGTTGCTTTCTGTCCAGCTTCTGCAAGTGCCTTGGCCTTGGTGGATTATTTTCCACTGAGAGAAGCAAGCTCCATCTGCCTTTTCACTCTTTACAGGGTCATGAAGCTAGGAGGACCTTTAGAACTGCTTTTACAGCATCCTGGCTGTGGTCTGACCAGTTTTAGCTGTTTGAGGGTGGCCATGTCACTCTCAGTGGGACCAAATGTTGCAGGTCTTTGCCCACCAGTGTGGGCATCCCATCTTGGGCTCCTGGTTTGGTGGTTGGAAAAAATCCTCTGGAAATACCATGACCTTTGCAGTTCTTTTGCCAAGGCAAACTCGAAGATGTTTGAGGGGCCTTTTACAGTGTGGTTTGATGGCAACGGGGATCTTGCAGCTGAAGTTTGGGAGAAAATACCCCTTTCTTTTTAAATCTGAGCTAATTTAGCTCTGAGATGAAATCAGTAGGAATGGAATGAGGAGGAATTTTAAGTGGTCTGATAGAAAGGCATGCAAACTGTACATGAAGTGTTAACTTGGCAGGGTTAGCTATTGTCCCAGGGGTGCAGCCCAGGCTGGATTTCCCAGAGGACATCTTGTTGTGCACACACATTTAGGGCGTTTTTTCTCAGCATTTTTCAGCAAGCTGTGATGGCAGAGGTTTTAAAGGCTGTTATAGGATCAGTCTGACCTCTTCCCTCTATAATCAGGCAGACATGATTGTCATTTCTGTTCCCACAAGGATCTCCAGACCATGGAATATACCCTGTGCAGGCATTTTGGACTCGTGGGCAGGCTTCTTTGATTGCTGGTAGCAAAGGAGGGCTCTTTTTTTCTTGAAGAGCATGCTAAAAGGTACTTCTGCATCTGGAGTGACAAGAGGAATTCAGATCTATAGAGCACAATTATTCACGTCACTGCTTGTTAGGATGCTGGTGTTAACACCCTTCCTCTTGTGGAAAATCTCTTCAGCCCGGAGGACCGATGTGAATCGTCACGCTCTGGTGAACTTTGCTGAAGCGGGGATGAATCACACTAAGTTGAAGATTTGGCTTCAGTATATTACCTGAAAGCTACCTTCTCTGGTAGCCTAGCAGGAGGGTACTGCTGCCCACCCACCCAGCTGTCAGGATCTGTTTTGGGGGGAGGACAGCACTTGCTGGAGTATACGTAAGTTGGAGGGTGGAGGTTGGAGTTTGGATATTTGAGAGGGTTTTCATTTGGCTTTGCTTTTTTGTGCTCTATAAAACCAAAAGGCAGGTCTGGAAGGGATCTCAAGATATATCCCAAGAGGTATCAAGATATATCCCCTTGCAGGATCATCCCAGAAGATATTTATCTAATACATTTTTAAAAATGAGAAGGGTTTCACAGCATCTCTGAATAACGGTCCTTTTACATCTGTGCCATTATAGGTAAGAAAACCCTTTCTTATCAGCGAAACTGTAGCAGATGGCAGTTAAACCTTCTTCAAAGAAATATCCCAGACAAGTGTTGGCCAGCTTTGGCCCTGCATAACTTGTGAGATCTCACAAACTGACAAGGTAATTTAGCAATTTGGGAAGGAAATGCAAAAGGTAACCCTGTCTATTGAACTCATTTCTATCACTGTGATGGGAGTGATTTCCAGGAGTGGAAGCATCCACAAACCAACTGCGCATGATTTGCTTTCCTTGTCAATTGGAATCAAGGACCCTGATTGTGGAGCATAATACTGCTCTTGTAATTCAGCCTTTATCTTTGTGCTGGAGCTGGGCATAATTGTATCTGTGTCTGGACGGACAAGGAAAAGGGTTTCAGTAGCTGGTGCTTACAAAGGCATCTTTAGAAAGCTCCTTACCCCTGGTACAAGCTTGGTAGAGCTTAAATGAAAATACCCCTGAGTAGCTTTAGGCATTTGAACAGTCATCATTGTTTGATTCAGATTTGGTTACAGAACTAACATCTAAATGTTAATTCTTTTTAGGACATTATCAGCTCTTTCGGCAAATGCAGAATGGGGTTGCAGTATTAGACTGGCAGCCAACCCTGCAGATAAAAGCTCTTTGAAAGGATGATTCTTAGGAGGGAAACATAATCAGAGAGTGCAGAATAATCGTGAAGATGGTATTTTCTTAGGGACAGGGAGCAAATATGATGCACGAAGAAAGCCAAATGAGCACCAGGAGGCTTCTGACTTGGGAAATGGAAGTAATAGCAGTTTTGTGGTCTTTGAGGACAGTCCACATCATGCAGACAGAGATCCTTATAATTCTGTCTTGCAAATTGCTGGTACACCTGGGTTGTAAGGTGCTGGGTAAGGTGTGTCACGTGCTGGGTTAACACTGAAGTTGATGGTCACTTGATGGCCAAGGCAGTTGGTGTGAGGTGGCTTTGTGCTCAGTAATCTGGGATGGTGAGCGAGCAGTTAGGTTTTGGGTGCAGTTTTCGGCCTCTTTGTACTTTGTGCTGCCTTGCTCAGTTGTGCCCATGTGCATCAAGGTAGGATGTGACCCGACACTGACTCCCTGTGAGTCTTCAGTGACAGCTCAGAGGGTGACAGCCCAGTCCTGCCCTTCTCCATCACTCATTTCCACTGCTGGCCACATCTGAAAGAATTTTTCAGCCTCTCCGAACCACGTGCAGAAAGGCGCTGGAAATGGTAAATCCCTTCCCCCCTGGTTCTCAGAAAGGAAACGTGTGACTGCAGAGGCAGTGGGAGAGTGGTGCAGGGGTAGCAGTAGGGACGTCTGCTCCAGCTTCCCCTGGGCATGCTGCTCCTCTGCATGTCAGTGTGACCAGCTGGCGAGTGCCAGCAGGGAAGGACCTGGCTCATCCTCTGGAAGGAGGTCCGGCGCCATCCTGAGCGCTGCCACCGCCGCTTCCGGCGTCAGATCGGTGCGGTGTCATCTAGGAAATGTGATTTAGATCATCATCCTTTTGCAGCAGATGGGGGAAGGGAGTTGGGGGCCCTTATCTCTTCTGGGGATTAAGTTCTTTTTAAGCTGGTTGGTTTTTTGCCTGTTTGCTTTTTTCTCCATCCTTTCACAAGTCTCTCACTGTCCCTTGCTGGAAGAGGAGGAGCTATGAGAGCATCCTTCTCACTGTCATGACATCTTGCCCTGTATCCTACCTTCAGCTGGGTGTAAGGGCTACCGTCAATTTTCTCCTGGGATGGGATTGCATTTTGTTAGTCTGTGTGGAGAGAAGAATCCAGCAAGCCTTTTATCTGTGCGTCACCAAACTGCATCTACCGCTTGGTGGCCTTGTGATTCTCCTGCATCCAGGAGAGCTCTTCATCCTTCTCATCCCCACCACATCCTTGAGAAGTTGCTCAGTTCCCAGGTTGGTCCTCACCCCTGGTGCAACTGACAGCCAGCAAAGCTCTTTGGCCCATGCTTAATGTTAAGCACAGAAAATAGTTCCCTGGGGAGCTATTCCTAAGTGTGTTGCTGGAGCAAGGCTTTAGTCAAGACACCTGGACCAAAGCCCACTTGTGTCAGTGAGCAGCAGAGCTCAGCCACCAGGGAGGGACCCATGGCAGCCCCTGGCTGCTCCCAGCGCTGCCTCTCAGCGTGGCAGCACTCCTTTTCCTACTCCTTTATTTGTCTCCCCAGTATTTATTGTCCCCTTCTGGCTGTGGGGAGCAGCTCCTGGGCTCAGGCCACTTAGGAGCATTGACCTGTGGTTTTGTGTCCAGAGTCTGACATGAAATTACCATCTTGTTTTCTCCTAGGCCTGCAAAGGGCCGAGTTCGTGGCCCCTGGGGATGATGGCTCTTGCTGCATGTATGCTTCACACTGCCAGGCATGGCTTTTTAATAGGCATTGAGGTTTTGTGCAGAAAATTTCTGTGTTTCAGCCCATTGTTCTTGTGGTCCTAAGTAAAATCTCAAATGATCACAACTACCAATAGTTTGGGGTTTTTTCCCCTGCAAGATGTTTAATTCAAATACAAGCCACTGAGCTTATATTGGGAGTAAATAAGCTACATGAAATTACTTTGATTATCGTGGTGAGGTCAGACAGAATGAGCTAATGCTCCCTTCTGGCCCTGAAATTAGACTTCAGAGAGCGAAATTTTGTCCTGCAGCTTCTACGCCTCTAACACCTTGCCTTACACAAGCCCCCGGTCTATGGGGTGCTCTGCTTGCTGTGAGGCTGCTCGCTGCCTTATCACCGAAACACAGCCAGGCTGGGAGGCAGGTTTCTTACATGGGTGTTTAAATGAATGTGGGCAGCTGCTGGGCTGTGTGATAGGGCAAGGAAATCATCCAATGAGTTGTGATGTCTGCCTAACGTGCAAAGGGCAGTTAATCTCTCCATAGCAGCAGCAAACTGGCTTCCCTGGAAATACTGTTCCATGTGAGATTTACACCAATTTCAAACCTTGCAGACAAATTTCAGGTTTCTGGAACTATTCACGTGAGAGGCCTGGAGAGGTCTGGAGCCATGTTAGAAGTGGTGTGCTTGCAAAAGCCAACAGTGGCATGGCCCTACTCCCTCCAGCCTCTCCAGCCTGTTTCTCTTCCACTTAAACAGCACAGCATACCCCACCATGGATTTTTCTTTTTTTTTTCCCTTTCTTTTTTACAGCCAGGATGTTTTTTCTTGCCTTTTTATTGTTCCAGTGACCTAGCAACTCCACTTTGGTGGAGCCCTGCCAGGAGACTTCCTCCCGAGCCGTCTGACAGTCTCCAGCAGCACTGCCCTCGTGTAGGAGCAGAAGTTAAAATGACACTGGGCTGGGTCCCTGTGTGGCTTTTGCTCTGGTCTCACAAGTGCTGGTGAGGGCACTTGTGCCTTCCCGATGAGAAAAACTAACAGGGGACTTAAAAAAACCTAGAAAGAGGAAGGAGGAAACAATGCATGGGCGATATTTTCTGTAACATTTCTACAGGACATTACAGAAAAGCCTGGAGGGTTTTAGGAGTGAATTTGGTGGTGCTGGGATTTAGCATTTGGGATCCATGGTGCGAGCAGCGTAGTTGGAGACATGTCAGCATCGCAGAGTGGCAGAAGAGGAGGTGTGAGTGCTCAGAGAGCTGTGCAGTTTGGGGGATTTATTTTGGCTTGGTTCTATTGATGTTTACTAAAAATGGTGAGGAAGAAATCCCTTTGGTAAGTGCTTCTGAGACCTGTCAGCTGATGCTCCCTTCACCCCCTTCAGGGCTGCAGGGGCTTTTCCCACATTAGCTCCAGGAGGATGCGCTGGAGGGACACTTCAGAGGTAGAGTATAAATGAGCTGTCAAGCAAGAAAATACAGCTACATCAGGCTTTCTGCTCAAGAAAGGCAGAAAAAACATGGGGCACTGGAGGCTCAGTTCCCTCTTTGCTGAAAGGATGGATGGATGGGAGGACTGGGATTTTACTGGAGCCTTGGCATGTTTATGGTGCTTTTAGAAGTATGAGTAGTCATGAGACAGCTTATCCCTGCTGGAATTGGACTTGTATTTGAATGTATTTTTCAAAGACTCAACAGTGAACCAGGACATTTATTTTTTGTTTTAATTCAGTTGCTATAAGTAATTTATAAACAAAAGTTCATGAAAAGAGGTTCAAGGAACTGTCTTGAACACTGGACTCACTGGACTGGTGTTTTTCAAGCAGCACAGGTGGTCCCATGGATCCATGTGGTCCCAGGGATCTGTGGATTGAATCATACTGTCTAGGGAAGATGAGTAAGAAGCTTAGGATTTTGCAGGCTTGAGCTGGTGATCTGGGAGCCTGCAGCTCCCCAGAGAACTGTTTAGGACACCAAAACTAAGAGGCTGTAAACTCCTTGATAAGCAGAACAACCACCTATCCACTGTGAAGGTTTTGTCCCCTGTTATGGGCATTCCGTATGCATGCATCCCATGCTTTTGGAAAGGACCACAAATGTCTGTGTACTCTTTATTTTTGGAGAACCTGTTTCCCTGGTTTAGGGTACTGCTTTTAAGAGCAGTAATTGGATTTTTTTCTTTGTCTTATGGTATCTTGGACCATCAGGCTCTGGGATAATGAAAAAAAGTATAGGAAGGAAAAATGGCCTTTGGCGTCCTCCAAGGTCCTGGATGGGAGGCGCTGTGGAAGTGTAGCGTGTTTTTGAATCATAAAGCAGCACTACTGAGGAAAATGCTGATGTCCACACCTCCATGGGCACCCATCACTGGTAATGGCCAAGTGGGCATTGTAAACCTGGACCTTGGCACTCAGAGCTCCCAGGGGCTGCTGCTGGCATTAAGCTCCCATCACTTTTCTTGAGCTGACATATTAAAGCTTCAGTCATCTTTGGTGCCTGCATGAATCCTTCCTGTTATGGTAAAAATGATTTAAAGTCCTCTGAATTGCTGTCCTGCTCTGTCTGGAACCCAGAGGGGAGAGGATGAGGAGCAGAAGTACCAGGGCAAGGCACTTCCAGGGAATGTGTCTATCAGGTACTTCGTCCAAACCAATCCCCACAACAGTGGGGTGAGAGGCTCTGGCAAGGTTTCTGCACCTCTTGTCTTCCCCATACATGCTCTCTTACCACCTTTCTTAATCCAGCTGGAATAATTCCTTTTACTGATACCAAAAATATATCAAAATAGGGCTAACCACATGTGGTTAAAAACCTCTTGCATTTTTCCCGTGCTTAGTGCACACGAGGGACCTTCCCTGAGCAATATTATCAGCATGTTTACGCTCGACTGACCCGTCTCAAGGATGAATTTTTTTTTTTTAAGCACCATTTCAGCGCCCCCCCCCCCCCCCGCCC
>VXBA01000855.1:3077028-3149256 GCA_013399895.1 Serilophus lunatus | reverse complement strand
TGCCTCCGAGTGCTTCTTTCAGAGCAAGAACAAGGAAGGAAATTGAAAATCCCAGAGAGCCCTGGACGGTCCAGATTTAGGGCTTTAGCTTTTGTTCGCACAAACTCACTTGGCTCATAACCGGCCTCCACCCATGATCCCGACATCCGCAGCAGCCGTTCAAAACAGAGCCCAGAGCCCGGCCCTGGCAGGGGCCGGCAGCCACCCCTGCCACCCCGGCTTGGCTCCCCGCTTCTTCTCCCTCCCACCCTGCCTTTCTTCGTAACCTTCTCCTACAGCCGGCAAGGGGTTTTCTAAGCAGAGATGAGTTTTCCCCCCCCTCCCCCCCTCCGCGAGCCTCGGATGATGTTAAGATTATGCAACGTTAACAGATGTGGGCTTTGTAATTATAGCTGCCTGTCCTCGGGAGGAGCCTGCTTCTTAGCTTCGTGCGCCTTCTTCTCGGCTTGGGATACTCCCAGGGTGGCCCAATGGATCTGGCTGAACAGCAGCTGCATGGGCAGCCGTACCGGGAATGATTCCCAGGGAATCGCCACCCTCCCGAGGAGGGGCTGCTCGGGAGTGAAGGGCTGCTCTGGACAGCACTTGGCTTTGCTTGTGTGCAGAATCAGATTAAATTTGTGTTTCCCAGTCAAGAAAGTGTTTTTCTGCCCTTTGAAGAGAGAAATCTCATCTGCAGGACAGCAGTGGGGCTGGGGTAGCTTGTGGCGTGCCTTGACTGGCTGCAGTGCTCCTGCCAAATGCTGTCTGGGGATGCTGCTTCCCTGGTGTTAGGGGGATACGTCCCTCCTCCCTCCCTGCCCTAAGATATCTGTGTGTGATCACGGTCACCGTGGAAAACTTGCAGGATTGTGCTTTTTGGTATTGCACTGACACATGGTGGAGTCTTGAACATCACCGCAGTGATGTAGCCTGGCCCTGGAACAGGGCAATGCCCATGCTGTGTCAGGGATGGAGACAGAAAATTGTTGGTCCAAAAGGGATTCTTCAGGAGTCTTGCAAGGTAGATATCCTACTGGGCTGCCAGGGGCAAGCCCAAAGCCTCGAGAAATCAGCTGGAACTTGATCTGTTTGTCCTGGCTGAGCTATAACTCAGCTCACAGCAAGCTGTGGACTTGTTATGCTTGCAAACAAAAAGTACCTCCAAGCCTCGACCTGTCTGGTGAGCATCACTGCTAGTTTCAATTGGGAAGGAAAACACTGGTCTGGTGGGTGGCAGGAAGGTTTTGTGCTGGAAATAAAATACTCGTCAATGGCTGTGGTCATGTGGAAAGCAGTTGGCAGCTTAGGATATGACAAAATTGTTAGTGACAGATGAGTACTTGAATTAAAGGGCTGCTCTGCTTCAAGCCTTTAATGCATCACGGGAGGCCAGATGGTCCTATGTGGATTTTTTGGGAAGAATTTTGATCTGGTCCAGAGGTGGGTCGTCTTTGAAGTCTAATTTCTGCAGGCAAGTCAGATTGTGGTTCTCTTGAACTTCTGGCAGGCTTAATGAACGTGTGATCAGCTGAGATTTCATGTCTGTTTTGTTGAACAGCCTGATTTTTGGGGGTTTCCTTACTACATGCTGTGGGTTGGGTTTTCCAGCGTGGGTCATGCTCTGCACCCACTGAACTGGGGAGCTGAGCCCATGCTGGTAATGAGGTTTTCCTCCCTGCACCAGGACCTGGCATATCTTGCAGGGCAGAGTTAAAAATGCCAGATGACTCTAAAAAGCCTGTGTAAATAATACCTTCTTATTCAGCCCTTCCATTCCCTGGCTTCACTCAAAGCCAGGTTTGCTGGCGCCCACGATAAGGGGAAGGGTTGTGCTTCAGTTTATTCCCAGCAGCTCTGCAGAGCCAAAAGAGGATAGAGAAACTCCGAGGTGGATTTCCAGGCAAACAACCGCCAGACAAGTAACCAGCAATGCTTTACTTTTGAACTGGTTGCATTCAATCAAGGATTGCAGTGGAAGGCATTGCTTGCTGGCATTTCCAGGATTACCTTTTAAGAAGTGGCAATGAAATGCCTGCTGCAGTGTCCTGCTATATATTTTAGCCTGCCTGTCTGGAGCCCTTGTTGACAAATGACTTGGCAACCTGAGAAAGCAGATTTCCCTCTGTCTGTAAGCATCCCCTAAGGGTTTCTTTAAGCATCTGCTGCTTTGCCTTCTCTCTGTGTAGAAAGCTGGCCCCTGAGGCTTTGCAGCAGCATGGACTGCACAGCTGAAAGCTTTTAGCGAGAGAGGAAGAGAGGGAAATTCAGTGCAGGCCCTTCAACACATCCATATTTTTCAAGCTGCTGTGAATGGACTTGTGGGCTACAAATACAGGCTGGGTATTGGCTTGCCAATGAAGGTAACAAGCATCCCCTGCCACTTCACAACCCATTGTCCAAATGACGAGGACAAGAAGCGGGACAGGACAAGGCTGACAGTGGGCTCTGAGTGGCAGCAGCTGCTTGGCATGCTTGGTGAGGTTCATGTCCCAGCCAGTGGTAGGGCTGTCAGTACAAATACCCCAAGGACTCTGCTCCACTACAGCTCTTGTCTCCTGTGCCCTTGTGGTGCTCAGACTCCCAGGATGAAATACGGACTGTCCTTCCTTCACCCTATTTTTTTGGTGAGTTCCCAACTGAAGATATTGCAGATGGATAGGGGACACCGCTTCTGAAGTTGCCACCTCTGTTGTGGCAGGTGCAGCAACTTCAAAGGAGACGTACAAGACGAGGAGGAGAAGATGTCCCATGGGTGTTTCTCTGAAGCACAATTTTCTTACAGAAAATGCTCATAGGCCAAGAACAGATGCAAAGCTTAACCTTCAACATCAGAACTTTTGGGCACAGATGGTGCCTTTAGCTGCTGCCTGCGTATTGTCCGCAGCCCTGTGGATGCCACATGCGCAACAAGCAGGACAAGTCCCGCAGCCTTGTGGATCTCTGAGCTGCAAGGTGGGGAGAGTTCCCTTCCCAAAGTTGCAGCTTCCCTATCCAGGCTCCCATTCTGTCCATTCAGTGAGAAAAGTGGGCACTGAGCTATTCCAGCCCTGAAACCATGTTTCAATTTTAAGGAAGATGGACAAAAGTAGGATCTTGCCAGATTTGAACTTCCTTTGATGTGTGGGCTTTGAAGATCATCTGAGGCTGCAGTGCCAGCCGAGTCTTGGGGCTGTAACGTGGATGGTGGCTGCTGGTTTTCATGTGACTGACATACAGGGAAATCCTCACACAGCCCTGGGTGGTGCCACAAGCTGTAAACCCCAAATCCTCTGGCAAATCTCACAGGAACCACTCACAGCAGCTGTCAGTAGTTGCTCAGCTCCACTCTAGATGACAGATCCAAGGCTGCAGCTACAGCTACTGCACTGTATCCTGCTGCTGCTGGTGGTCAGCATTAATGATTGAGAAGTTGGCCGTTGAGTAGCATCTTCAGTCCTTTCTTAGGGCTTATTTGGGGAGTATGTTTGTACTTTAGGGATGCACAGAGCCACCTGGGAACTTTGGAAGCATGTAATGCCTGTTGGTGCCCCTGTGAGAAGTAATTTTTGGGTATGTGAAATAGAGCAGATGGTAGAAATGCAGAAGAAACTTGTGGAGAGAGGGGAGGAAGTTGCTGCTATTAGACATCACCACAATGGGGAGCAAATGGAGAGGGGGGAGTAGCTAGGTAACATTGGCTTGGGAGTCAACATTTTATTTCATAAATGTGCTTCTTCATTTTCTTTTGAAAAGAGAAAATGATTCTGAATAATGGGAGAGGTGTGAGTTTGGAGCAGCCTTGCATCAGGACCAAGAGAGCAGACCCAGACAGGGTCTATGCAGGGTCAGCAGGGGTTATGGCCATATTAATTCACAGAAAATGGACAGGCAGATGCACAAACTTCTATATCTTGTTTCTCATATTCTGGTAGACATTAATGTCAGATATGCCAAAATGTCCATCACCTCAGGGTGCTTCAATACCCAGATGAGCAGTATAATCCCCACCATACATTGCTCTCTTCTGTCCCCGGTGCCTCATGGTGTCTGGATGGGTTATCTGACCCTACTGATTCCTCTGCAGTTCTCAGACAGCTTTGTGACAGCTCTGTGGAGGTGATGGGATTTGAGGTCAGGTGTCCAACAAGCCCTGGCTTGGTAGAAAGAGGGGAAGAGCTGTAGGGCCCTCTTCCTTCCAATCTTACACTCAAGGTGGGGCGCATGACTGTGCTGGGCTCCAGCTGGCCATCAGCTCTGAAGACCTATACACTCCTCCCATGGACTCTGCACATATCTCTGTCAGTTGTTTGTTTAAGACTTACTTTTTGCTCCTTTAAAGGTTGATTTCTCCTAACACAAAAGAAGCATAGAGGTGCTGAGTTGAACTAATCTTGTGCACAGATGTGGATTTTGGCATTTGGTCCCCAAGTCCAATCTAATTTCCACTGGTGCAAATCCAGAAATAAATTTCACGTCTGTGTTTTGATTATGCAAAATTTTTCTCAAGTGTAAGTAAATGAGCTCAAGAGCTTGGCCTTGGTGTTACTGCAGTGAGCCGAGCCTGTACATCCAGTGCTGATGGGATCTAAATTTTTTTCTTGTTTTTCCTTTTAGTCATTGAAATCAGCCTTCAGGAGAGAAGTTCAGACACAGAGATAAGGACTCCTGGTGCTCGAGTGGACAGCGTGGAGCTGGTGACAGTGTTGGCCAGGAGCAGGGAGAGGGCATCACTACCTGCCAGGCCCAGTGTGGTGCCAGCAGCAAGCAGGGTCTCGGGGCACATTGGCCCCCGTGCTGGTGATGGGGACGTCACTCCACCAGGAACAGGACCCCCGGACAGCCCGTCTGCTGGGACAGCAACCTACCTGCCCACCCACAGCCACCCTCACAGTGAGTTTTGTTGATGTGAGAGTCCCCGTTTGCTGTACCCAGCCCATGGACTGAGCATAGCCAGTGGGTCAGGAAGGATTCCTGCACAGCTAGAAATGCAGATTTTTGGAAGAATCTGATCCAAAGAAAGTTGGGTTTTTTGTTTGTTTGTTTGTTTGTTTTTGTAACATTACAAGGAATGTGATTCTCAGGAGCAGCTGCTGTTTTTCAGCCCCCCAGCAATACCCAGAGAGTGCTGCCCATCTGCAGAGCTCAAGGGCTGTGCACAGAGCAGAGACCTCTAAGTTAAGGATACCTGACCAGCTGTGTCCTGATCTGTAGCTGAGATCCTCATATGGAAATCCTTCAAGTGAATGCTTACCTTTCTCTATGTTCATAGACTCAGTCATAAGTGAGCCAATACACTCTTCTAACCATGGACTTAAACCACAGCCTGTTTCCCACAGCAGCAGGACAAGGCTATGCTGGTTGCCCTGTCCCCACCAATTTTTTTAAATAATAGCCCCAGCTGAAATGAGTGTCTTGCTGAGATTTGAGCATAGAAGTTTTCTTTAATTTTTTTAATTCTTTATTTTTTTCTTCTGCTTAGGATCTAGAATGTGGAGCTGGCATACCCAGGCTGCCAGCTGCTGACTGTCCTGGCACCAGCTCCCTACTGCTTTCTGCATTTTCAATGTCTATAAAAAAGAAACTTTTTTTTTTTTCCATGCACAAATGAAGGCAAAGTTTCAAATGCCATTATTTTTTGGTCACAGAAAATCTCTGTTCCCATCAATCCCTCTTGTAGCAAAACTGTGCTTTGTTAAACGGGGGAAACATGAGGGATGCAGCTGTGACCCTACCTATTGCATATGGTAGGGCTGGGTACCACTGCAAGTGATGCTGCTGTCACCTAGCCAAGACAAAATAACTTGTCCAGGGGAACATGACCCTTTCTGTGTTACTTTCCAGATTCTGGAATACATCACCATGCTTCAGGCAGCTGGGAGAGAGGCAAGAGGGCTCTGGCTTCTCCCAGCACCCCTGCAGGTGTGGAAAGGACACCACCAGACTTGGAAGCCATCAGCACTGATCCAGCTGAGGTGACACAGGGACACCGTGGAGTCTGGAATAATAACACGATGAGGATGATGCTGCTACCTTCATCTTCAGAATCTCATCGCCCAGGTGAGCCATGCCAGTTCAGCCTGGGAACACTGAACAGGTGTTCCAACACCTGGGAACAAGCTGCATGCCGTTCCCCAGGGCAACCAGGCATTGGTTAAGCCTAGTTCCCCTGCATCGTAGAGCTTTGTGGATCTCCATCATCACTACGTGCTCAGGGCAGTCTTCTGACTTGCTTCTTGCGTGAGGCTGGAGAGAAGGATCCACATGACTTCTCCTGGCATTGAAAATTATGTATTATTTGGTGCAGCTCCCAAACACCAAGTTGCTGTGAGCATAGTGCAGACAAGGAGCCTGTGGGCTGCAGGGCAGGTGGAGGGTGACAGCAGGGGATGCTGGGTGGGCAGTTAAGCCCATCTCTGGGCTCTCATTTGCTTTCTCCCACTGTCTTGCAGGCACTGACAGCCCCTTTCAACCAGTGAGTGACTGGATGGGCACAGAACTAGCTGGCAGCCCTCCCGTGGGCACTGCAGCCATTTCATCCATCCCCTCTGGAAGCAGCAGGGAGACCAGCCCCAAGACCACCCTCCCAGGCTCCCTGGGACAGCCCCGAGCTTCAAGTACCCAAAGTGGTACAGACCAGATCATGCTACATCCCAGGGATGTTGTGGGGAACTCCACAAGCCCTTTGCTTAGAGCTTCACCTGCTACAGACAGCGCTTTCAGAGGTGAGCTTTGCTGGCCCACAGCTTTAAAGAAAAGGTTCTTTGGGCCTTATCACAGTCTTTTCTGCAAGGTGAGTCCAGTGTCAACTGCAGAGCCAGAGCAGCTCCCAGCACCACCTGAGCTGTGTCTCCCACGCAGTGCTGGAGTAGGGCAGGAGCCCATGCTTGTGGCCATACTGAATGAGTTTGCCTTCAGCTAGACAGGGTGAGATGCCTGTGCTTAACAACTTGGCTTCCCCTCGCTTGCTCTGCAGCAGCCAATTTCTGAAGCTCTCAAAAACAGAGACTTTGCCCCACTCCACATGGACTTACTGAAAACCTGTGTTGTCAAATCCTTATCCTGTGCCCAGGGCTTGTCAGGAGCAAGCACATCTCCAGGGTTCTCACAATGACATGTCCCTTCCCTCTATCACAGCTGCTGGGAGCAGCATCAGGCTGCAGAAAACATCAGATCCAGTGTCTAAAGGACAGCACCTGGCTTCATGGCTCAGCCCCTGGCCTCAGTGCCCTTCTCAGTATCCCTGTCACAGGGGCATTTCCCCAGGCCCTCCACAGAGCACCAACTCGCCCCTTCTCACCCAACTTTGCAAAGCACTGCCACAGATGAGCTCAGTTAGTCTACGAATTGTTCTTTTTGTGCTTCCTTAAACATTTTTCCCTATGTACTGTTAAGCCCTGGGATGTGTAGTGAGCTGTAGGCTCATAAGGGAATGTGGCTGCACTCAGGTTTCCTCCCTTCACTGTCTGATGCAGTGTTCAAGCCACAAAAAAACCCCACACTAAGGGAGCCTGGGCCAATTTCCACCAGTCTTAGAGCAAAGGTGGGATTTAAAGGCGAGTCCCAGCAGTCTTTGTCCCATGGGATTTCCTGCTGCCTGAGCCACCTCGCTCTCACGAGGCCTGACAGTAAGCCCTGGGCTTTGTGCAAGGTCGTTCTGCAGCGAGGGGATTCATACCTTTCCAAAAGAGCACTTTGTCCAGATTGAAAACTTCCTATGCTTAATATCTGTATGTGTGCTGTGAGCATCTGGGAAGAAAATGGATCCATCTGTTTATGATTTCATTTGTATAAATCCATTTTTTTGTTGTACTGTAGCCATTGGAAGCAGCTACCAACCGTCCAACAACTCAGCCCTGGAGAGGAGAGTTTTGGATTTCCCCACCACCAGCACCTCTGTTTCCACAACAGCCACCAAGGGTGGAGGGAGGACGTTAAGGTCTCTGCCAGCCAGCACCAGGCTGGGCAAGACAGCAGAAATTTCCACCTCTGGTACTGAAATCATCAGCTCTTCAGCCCAGAACCAGACCCCTGGGATGTCTGTGGGTGCCCAGGGTGGTGGCAGAAATGTTGCAGACTCATTGCTCACAGGCTTGCCATCTGCTTCAGAAAACACTTCCACAAGTGAGTTTTGGTAGATAGCTGTATATCTCAGAACATTATTTAAAGAATACTTATTAACAAAATACATCCTTTTTATTTTAAAGAAAGGAGGAATAATATTGTATTTGGCACTTTCTGTACATTTAAAAACATTTCACAGAAATTAAAGTATGGATAAATATTATTCTTGTTCGAAGGGGAGGATAGATTTTTCTTGAAAACTTTCAGTTGAATTTTGCAAGCAAAGACTTCAGCAGTTCCTATTAGAGACCATTTTTTCCCCTGTATTAATGATTTCCCAGTTTAAAATATTTCCATATGGAATATTTACACATACATTGTCTATATCTACTGCTAGTAGATGAAGGGAGGTGGGGGGATAGTAGCTGAAGTAGATAGGGATGAAAACTACCCAGGAGTTTTCATTTATTTGTATGCTGTTTTTTCTCCTTTCTCAGCTTTTAGCAGCAATTACAAACTCCCTGAGAGCATCTCAGCTGCAGAAGAGGCAACACTGCACCCAGACAGCCAGGGTGCTGACATGCTCAGCATGGCCATGGGGACACTGATGTCCCCTGCAGACGACAACACAGCTGGGGTGACAAGAGGCTCTGCCACCAGCCCCGACCTCGCAAGCTCTTTAGGGGTGACCTTCTTCTCCTTGGGGACCAGGACACATCGTCCCAACAGCTCACGGGAAGCCACTGATGTCCCAGCCCCTCCCGGGAGTCCTTTGCTCACAAGCATCCTCTCTGCCTCTGAAAGTACTTTCAGAGGTAAATTTGTCAGTCTGAAAGCTGTCTGCCTTGGGGCTGGATGAGATTTCACATCCCCACGCTGTTTTTCTTTAGATATGACCATCAGTCACTACTGGATACATGGATGTTTTTATTACTGGCTACACTGGGCTGGCAGTGGGGTGGGTGGGAAGGGGAGAGTATATCTCAGCTTTTGGGTGAGAAAGTGAAAAACATCAGTGTTCTCACTGCTAATGAAAATCCTGTCCTGGGAAAAGCATAATTTAGAAATATGTGCCACATTTTCCCTGGCAGAGACACTTGCAGGGGATTTGCAGCCATCGTCTCGTGCTACATCTGCCATGCAGGCTGGTCTGTAGGACCTGGGTTTTTTTATTTTCCTGTCTTTTTGTAAACCACATGGGCTTGAACTTGAGAGATTCACCTCTTACAAGAGCAACACCTTCAGTTTCTCGGTGGACAGCATACAAATGCACGCCATGCAAATAATCACTCAAACGTATAGCTCTGGGTGCATAAATCAAACCCATTTTTGTTCCATTTTAGGTGTCAGAAGCAGCCAAGGACCGGTTAACAGCTCAGTGGCAGAGAAAAACCCCCTCACTTCCTCTCCCACCAGCACTTCCATTTCAGCCGCTGCCAGTGGTGGGAGGAGTCCAAGGTCTGCCACGGGGAGCAGCCAGTGGGCAGCAGAAGTCTCCACATCCAGCAGTCACATGTACAGAATGTTGGGCACAGCCCGATCCTTGTCCACATCTTCTGTGAGAGAGACCTACAGAGCTCATGGGACCGTAGAAATGATGGATTTTACCAAGCAGGTGGCAGACTCTTCCCTGTCACAGTCCCACTCTCATTCAGAAGATCCATCCCCTGGTGAGCTCACATTAGAAGTGAAATACAATTTTTCTATAAGCCAAAGGAGGACCGTTTACTGTAGCTTGCACTTCCCCACTTGCTTGCACTTGCTATGCAGAATATATTGCTTGGGAGGATGCAGTGTGATTTTGTGTCTGAAGTATTTCAGCTCTTGCTTAACCAAAAAAATGTGGTTTAGGTTTTTTACAGAAAGGGCACATGTGTGGAAAGTTTCATTATGCCAAGAAAAATAATTTACTTTCAAATTGCAATCCCTTTTTTGCAATCTCTAGTTGCTATCTCCATGTTATAGGCAAGAGAACTAAGCAAGAGAGGATTAGATCATGTCCCTGCAGTCCTGGGGATCAGACTTCAGTCCCTACCTTCTGTTCTACCTCTTAGACCGTGCTGCTTCTCAGAAATTGGACCAGCTTAACAAATTCAAGGCAACTTTGAATATGGTCTCTAAGGCCCTTCATGCTGCTGTTTGGTCCTGCATGCTGTGGTGCTGAAGGGGTCTGATCCCTCTGATTCCATTACTTCAGACTTACTCTTGAGACCTTCACTGCCTTGTCTGAAGCAATTTCCAGGCTTTTCAGGGTTGTCACAGTATTTGTTCCAGCAACATGGAGTGCAGTCAAGCACATAATGGTGAAATCAAGTGCACAGCATTAGTATTTCAACATATAATATTATATATTATATATATAAAATATATATAATATATATTATATAATAGCATTTTTCTCAGAATCAAACTAGTTTTTAGAAGACAAAATTTTGTAGGAAGGATTTATGTCTTTGGAAATTTCCTATTTTCTCTGGATTGACATCGTCTCATATTTTCTACTTGTGTTTGTACTTGCTGCCTCTGGGTGTTACTGGAAGAAAGCTCATTTTTATTTATAGTTTTGTATGTGTAAAAATGTAAATCTTTTCTGAATCACATTTTAGCTCCTGGAAGCAGCCATGTGTCATTCAGCATCCTGTCAACAGAGAGAACCAATTTCCCCACAACCAGCAACTCCATTTCCACAACAGGGACCAAGAGTGGAGGGAGGACATTGAGGTCTCTGCCAGCCAGCACCACGCTGGGCCAAACAACAGAGATTTCCACCACTGGAACAGAAAACATCAGCTCTCCAGGCCATTCCCAGTCCTCTTTGGGAACTCAGAGGGGTGGAGGCAGAGGTGCCACTGTGTCATTCACGAACCCGTTGCTCACAGACTCACCATCTGCTTTGGAAAGCACTTCCCCAGGTGAGCTCTGACCACCTCAGGTGGGCTTCTGCTTGTAGACATCAGACATCCACCTGTATGGAGGAGTGAGGACATGCTAGAAGGTGCTGGACAATGGCATTGGACATTATGGATGAAAATTTCAGATTTCAAGGAAAAATACATTATCTGTTTCTGACATTTAGGCAACAGAAAAACCCAGCCTTACTGCCAAAGCAGTCTGGCCTTGAGATCCACTGTGTTTTCAGAGACAGCACAATTTCCAGGCTGCCCTGTTGGCTGGGTGTTTATACAAGCAGGAGCAGCACCACTCATTTCTGACTCCTGATCCTCTACAAGCCTCCTGTGCTTTGTTTTGAGTCTTAGGGAATTGGGTGCTGCATAATCTCACCTCGCTCACTGTGGGCTCTGTGGTGGCAATGTGGGCATGTGGTGCAGTGCCAGAGGGCAAACCCAAATTGCTCCCACAGCTTATTCCTAGTGCCCTCTTCATGGTGTCTTCCTGTGAACAACACCTCCTTGTACAGGAAACAGTTGTGTCTTCACCGTTAGTGTTTTCTCCAGGTTTGGATCTTCTGGCACGTTCTGTCTGTGCCATCAGCTTGAGGGTGGTAATTTAAGAGAGCACACCTGCCTGCTTATACCTTAGGGTGCATAAATCCATTTTGCTTTGCCCTTTCTCAGCAGAAGGGGCCTTGGCGGGACACCAGCCTCTCACCAGTACACCCAGTGCAATGAAAACCACCAGCAGTGAGGAGAGGAGCACAGTGCCCGTACTGGACACTCGCACAGCACCCAGTCTGGCAGGGAGCTCTGCTCCTACTCCCCCACGAACCAGCACCTTGGGCATGGTCCTTCTGTCCTCCTCAGCAGAAGAGTCTGGGAAGCAGAGTGATGTTTCGCAGAGTGGTGCTGCACCCAGTGAGCTTCCAACAAAGCTGCTGCCTGCATTTTCTAAACTCATTTCAGTGCCTTCACCTTCACCAAGTGCTTCAGGTGGGTCTTGTGATTTCCCGGTTTTCTGCGGAGGACATCCCTCCTCCCCGCCCACCTCCCGTGCTCTCACCCTTCCTTTACTAGCTTTAAATTAGATTTGTAGTTTTGGTGAGCCTGGTTTATAGTGAAAGGCATCTGAGGGCTGCACCCTTGGTGAGTTACCTCACGGCACTTACGGCTGCGCTCCTTGCGTAGGGGACTGGATGGCCAGGCAGCTCCTCTGGGCCACTTGTGAAGGCTGCCATGGAGCCTTGGCCTCAGCCCTCAGACCTGGGGAGCGTGGCATGAGATGTGGCAGGGGACTGGTAGACCTTTTACTGTTCTTTATATCCCAGTTATGGTGTGTTTCAGCCTTAGCTCTGCAGCCGGGATCCCAGCAGAGAATGGTTTGAAATGCACTGGTCCACCCAAAGGAACTTTCTGCAGGACATTCAAGACCAGGTCCTACCTCCTTGCCATGGTTGTCCTTCAGAAAAACTATGCACCTCAATCTGTTTTATTTTTCTGGTGTAAAGGGGAAAAGTACAGACCATGTGGGAATCCCACTTAGCAAATAAGTGATGCTGGTCACCTAGTTATCGTTTCTACTGTGGGGGTTGAAATATTCAGATTATAGTACTGGTGGAGGCCTCAAAGGTATTATTAATATACAGTGTACGTATATATATGTATGTATATATCTCTGCTTTGCAATTCCAGAGAGAGGAAGAAGAGTTTCTAGTGTTCATGTGGAGACTACGTACATCTCGCCCACACTCTCTAGCCCTGAGGAAGGGACATCTCAAGCTGCAGCTAGCCACAGCATGCAGAGCACAGAAGCAGAAAGACTCATATCTCATCTGGACACATCTGGGAAGATCCACACCAGCCCCCTCCCACTCTCCATGTCATGGCCTGTAGTGAGACACGTGTCATCTGGCCAAGCAGGGTTTTCAGAGCCCAAGGTCACCCTTTCATCCCGGGTCTTCACCTACTTCTCATCTGCTGGTGAACCTTCCAGTGAGTTTTTCTGAACTCTGGATAGCATTTGACTGCCTCTCCCTTTCCCTCCTCTGTGGGATTGATATGACCACTAGCGCCTGACGCAGCTATTGCAGGTGTCATGGGCAGGATTTGTAAGTTGTGGTGGTCATTTATGTTATGTAATTGCAGCTGTTGATGCTTAACAGGAAAGGTCTCAAGAATGAGACATAGCTTGTTGCTTTAGGACACGTCGACTACCTGTCTTGGTTGGGGTGATAATTATAAATACAGACATAATGGTATATATATGTTAATGATACTAGTTGTTCATCTGTATTGGACAGTCCTGTTTTTTTGGAATAGGCTTTGTGTATAAAATCCACATTTAAGGTAGATAGATATGTGAGATCTACTTCATATGTTTTTTTTTTCATCTGTGTAATTTTATTAGTCTGCACTTCCAAACAGAATTATTGTAGAACTCAAACTGCTGTCAGCTCCGAGATGATAAAATCAGATGTCTGCTTTTCGATCCTATTGCAGCCATTGGCAGCAGCCATCACTCCCTAAGCAGCTCAGGTGCTGAGGAAAGGCTGTCCAGCCCCATCACTGATCCTGTGTACAGTTCATACACGTCTGTTGGCGGTAAAGAGAGAATGTCACACTCGGTGGCAGATGGCACATTGGCCAGTGGCATAGAGAGCTCTTCTTCCTATGCCAAAGCCACCAGCTCTCCAGGACCAGCTGAGCCAGTGTCAGTGGAGCAGAGTGGGACAGCCAACGCCTCCACCAGCAGCAGGGGCTTCACAGACTTTGCCACGCAGACGGTCTTTGTACGTTCTTCCAAGACACCCACTTACCCTTTCCAAAATGATCTCACAAGTAAGTTGTTGTCTCACGGTGTACGTTTGGGGAGAATTCACATTGTCCTGTATATCTATGTTGTACATAAAGTTGTCATTCATCTCTGCATGCAATGCCACCTGTGGATTCACTAAGAGGGATGTTTTTCTCCAAGGAGTCAAAGACCCCTCATAGATGGGAAACTCTTCTGGAAGTGAACCCATGAACCCTCCTACTTTGATGGGTCATTACTTTTTTTGCATCCTGACCAGTTTCTTTTGGATGATGCTTTCAGAAGTGTTTCATGATGACCTAAGTTAATTGCAGAATTAACCAAATTTTCAATACCTTATTTTTTTTTAGAGATGACTGAACTTATCTATACATCCTGAAACTGGTATTATAAGATTGACTACACCTTTTATGCTAAATAATATGATTTTTTTTACAGACTATTTATTTAGGATTTCCTGACTGCAGACTTTTGAGTCAATGAATTCACGATAAGCTGAAAATTAGTATAATGTAATAGTTTCATCCTGCAGAGGCATGAGTTCATTGTGTCTAAAAACAAATTGACTGAAAAAGATGGATATCCTGTAGATAGGAATGGAGGATAGGAGGAAGAGAATATGAGTTTTATAAATTATGAGTGATAAGGGAAACAGATGGTTTTTCCTGCTTAGCTTGCCACAAATATCATGGAATGTTAAGTACTCAGTCACTTTAGAAAAGCAGTATGTGAAGACCGTTGTTTTGGAAACCTACGTGTTTCACTGGAGCCTTGTGTCTGCCAGGGTTCACCATTTGGGAATCAATTAAGGAGTGCATGAGACCCCTAATTCCATATGCATGCTTGGATGGTGCTCCAAATTTTTAGAAATCTAGAAATGAGACAGTTCACAGACAAGACTATCTTATGTATTTAGCAAGTGGTTTTAATATGACATCAAAATACTTTCATGTTATTCTGTCTTTCTAATATGTTTTGTCCTTTCACTCCAGACTATTCAGGCAGCCATCAGCCAGTCAGTAGCATTGATGCTGAGAAAAGGACCTCGCTTTCTCACACAGATGGCACATACATTTCAACCACATACACCAGAGGAGGAGAAAGGACACTCTTGTCTATCTCCAACAGCAGCACCTCTGCAGACTCCTCAGAAAGTTCCACCTTTTTTTCTGAAATTTCAAGCCCTTCTGATGCATCAAAATCATATGTGGCTCAGGACAGACGGACCAGTGCATCGAATGATAGTAGTTTTGTTGAACCATCTACAGAACCATTGCTGGTACACTCTTCCAAACTGTCGACTGCTTCTACTGGCAGCATAGAAAATACAAGTGTTTTCAACATAGATTCTGAGTTGTTGACCACTAACAGATCATCTCTATCCTCATCAGCAGTTCCAGTGTCTTCCTCACGTTCATTGCTGCATCACTCACTGTCATCAACACCACCAACAACTCATCCGTTTACACCGTCAGAATCACCTGAGCCACACTCGTCCTCAGTGATAGCATCTTCTCCCCCTCTGCAGGCTTTGTCATCCTCGTTGCCCACTTCCTCATTGCTCTCCCCATCTTATTCTTTAGCATCTTTATTGCCTCAGTCTTCATCACCCTCATCCATCTCACAGTCCGATGACAGTGATCAAGCAAGCACCACCATAGCTACAGCTGTGGTCAGGCAAGTGCCGTCCACAGATGCCATGGCTAGGAGCTCACCCAGACACACCAACAAGCACAATGTCACACACCAGCCCCAAAACAGCCCCACCTTCAACTTCACTGGGTCTCCTCTCCCTACAGCACCTATGGAGCTGCTTGGTGGACACACTGTGTCTGTGTCCACTCCTGTCACAGTAACAGAGATTGCCTTGCCTAGAGCTGCCACCACCCAGGAGAGTGGCTTTGGGAAGGCAACACCACTGCTCACCACAGCCAGTGTTGCTCCAGGGCCTGGTCCAACACACGTACCCCTTAGACCCTCACCAAGTGCAGCAAACTACAGCGACATTGTCCCCACAGTGGCACTGACGACTGTGAAGCCACCTGTGCTGACAACACCGTCCAGTCGCCAGCCAACCCCAGGTGAAACTACCACCGTGAAAGAACACAGAGCTCAAACGCCCTCTGCCACTAAGCAAGTTTATACCACTAGTGAAAACACAGAAGCTGTGGATCCCACCACTGCAAAACCTGGTAAAGTCACTGAGGGAAATGTCACTGTTACAAGTCCTGAAGCCACTCCAACCATCAAGACCACTGTGAGAATTGCGACTACTTTGGGTGCTACCAAACCAACCACTGTTCCTCCATCGAGTAGCACGGTTGGGCTGAGGACGTCATCTCCAGCAACAGGTAACGTGTATAATGGCACTCATCAGTGGTGGGGCCAGGGACAAGGAGGGCAGGAACACCTGGGTCCCACTTTTAAGCATTTTGAAAGGGTTATGTACGTATGTATGACAAGTCTGTTGTCAGCAGTGTTTGCAGGCAAGAACTCTTGTCTCCATGTTGTTACTTTTAAGCTAAGGGTTTAGCAATCAAGTTGATCTGCTGGAATAAGAGTGAGTATTTTGGAGAACATTTATGATAGAAAAGTTAATCTGAATTTTGACAGTTTTGAGAAAATAAAGCTGACTGGCCTTCCAGGTAAGCATAGGATGCATATTATATTTGTTGTTAGATTAGAAATATCAATTGATATTGATTGATCTCTGTCCCATTTATGAGAAAATACAGTTGGCCAGCACTTGATATTTGTATTGGAACTGCTACTGTTTTTACAACTTCGGTTTTCTGCCCACCTCACAAATTAATCTCCTACTTGATGGCCTGTTGCTTCTCCCAGTAGGCTGCCACAGTCTTGCTGAATGTGTTATAGTCATTTACTACTACTGCCAGGCTCCTTATCTTCTCAAGTAAATACATTTACTGAAGTTTTATATGAATGGAAATTGACTATATTTTTGAAGTTCAGAGCCTGGCCTTCATGCCACTGTAGGATGTTGTGTGCCCTAAAGGCATTAATCCGAGTGACATATTGGCAATAGTATAGTCCATCAAATAATTAAGTATTTAGAGGTCACTTCTCAGGCTGACTAGTTTTAATTATAGCTGTGGCTTCATGAAAAAATAATCACTGTAGGGGAATGAATGATTTTTTAATCACAAAACTAAGGTAACATATGTTTTTTAGCAACTGATTCACACTTACGCAAAATTGTTCTTTCCCTTGAATATCAAGAGTTGCCATTTACCAGAATACAAAAGATCCTTCTGCTGCCTTGGACATGATGCTTTGTACATGGTCACTCACTGCCACAAGAGAGGAAGCTGACCTGGTCCCTGCAAAAAAAGAGTACAAAGCACAAATTGAAGGATGGCCAAGTGAAAGCCACCATTTTAAAACACACCCACTCACTTCTGGCTGCTTAGGTTGAAGACAGTAAATCTCCATCTCACTAATGCTGAGGTAGCTGGTGCTGAGGTAGTCAAGGCTTTCCCACTGTAGAGGTTTGCAGGGCCTGTGTGATACCACGGGGTATCATGGTGCCATCAGAAATGCACACGGAGGTTTGGCTCTTGTGCTTCTTGCTTTAACCACAGAGCCAATCCTTCCTGCCTCTGTTGCAGCACTCAGCAGCAGCTGCAAAATAGGTACGAGTGATGTGCAAGCCATCTTGTTTTCCTTGTAGCACTTTGTTGCTGACAAGTCCACAGCCCTGCCTATGGTCTGCCCTTGCATGTGTGTGTGATTTGTGTTTGTGCTCATGTGACTCACGTGCACAGGAAGAGGAGCTTTTTTGACCAGCACATCATTTTTTTTTTCCCAAGGGAATTACTGGATATCTTTGAATTGGCTAATCTATGAATGATCTGAGACTACAGTCAGTAATTCCCTGATACGCCATATATCACAGTCGTGTCTGCTCCCTAAGCCCTTGCTCACCCAGCAGGAAGTGTATTACGAGTGGTGGCACAGGCAGGTATCACTGTTGTGAGCATCCCCAGGCTGGCATGGAAGAGCCCTGGAAAAGGAGGTGATATCAGCCAGGGCTGCCTCCACCATTACTGGGTAATCTACAGACAGTTACAGTGTTCAAACACTAGCTTTGGATCCTGGAAACAGGGCTTGGATGAAAAGGGCAGGACTTCAGTGAAGCAGCCGGTGCTCCCATGAGTAGCTGTGGCTCTTGAGGTTCCTCCTTTGGTCTCTCTATCCCTGACTCTTGGGTTGTTTGTCTGTAAAAAGCACCCTGAGATCTTCTGATGAGCACTGCTGTAGACGAGCTGGGTGTTTATATTAACATGGATCCACACTGGACCCCAGGGGCTTTTGAATGAATATTCAAGTGGTTTATATTTGTTCTTTCAGCTCCAGCAGAATAATTAGGAACAGGATGAATAGTAAGTGCACACGATGCAATGAAGCATCTGATAATGCTCAGGGAATCACAAAAGAGGAGCCAAGTTGATCTGTTTTAGCCCAACAGTTGATGATCTTTATGATTCTGTAACTATAACCTGGGATTTTTCCTGCTTTTGTAGATGTGGATAGATGTCTTTCCAACCCTTGTCCTGCATTGGCCACCTGCAACAACACCCATGGCTCCTATATCTGTCAGTGTCCTCTTGGATATGAGCTGGAAAAAGGAAAGTGCAATTTAGGTAAGAAAACAAAAGTGAAAAACCGGGGATGACAAGATGGAACTAATTATCTGTAATCTTCTAAAATAAATTAACCTAGGCTCAGACTAGTTCAGGAACTTAATGTTCCTCCCAGTCACCACTTTTGTCAGAGCTTTTTACTATTTACACAAGTGCAGTGTCTAAAGCCTGTTGTGTTGGGCTGCCTGGCGAGCAGGCACAGAAATAGCCGAGGGCTTCTTAAAAATGTGGCAATGGAGTGGTGGGCTCAGGCTTGTTAGTAAGGACAGAGGTGCCCCTTCTGTTCCTTATGTGTTTTACACCCCCCTAAAAAGCATTCAGAAGCTTATCACAGCTTCCACCCCTCCAAACTTTGGTGACACCACTTGGCTTGAGAGAAGTGAGTGGGGCTGTTGTGTAACCTGGCTTCAGTGGGATCAGCCATGTGCAGAAAATTAAGCAGATGTGAAAGTCTTTGTAAGATCAAGGTCTTATTTCATACCTTTAGCATTTTCTGAGCAGCACAATTACTAGTTGGAACTCAGGTTCTGACCCCCTCCTCTCTATTAGACGACTCTCAATCACAGGGACTTACAATGTCCCATTGTAAAGGGGAATTTGTTTTGATTTTCTTCTGACCCTTAATCAATGAGGATTAGAGGCATGGAAATTTTGCTAAGGAGACATGGGTGAGGTGTCCCTGAAGGGTATTTTGAAATACTTTTTTGAGTTGTAATGTGTCAGCTTCTAATTTAGAGAGTTGTTGTGATTATGTCTTGAACTGGGGTATGGGCAGATTATATAAATACTGTGAAGGTGATTCTCATTTTTTTTTGTCTGGAGTTGTTACATTAGAGCTGTCTGATATAAAATTTGTGATGAAGATCAGCTCTGTGGATGGGAAAAAATGGGAAAGAATTGGAGGCTTTATAGTGTTATCTGCAACTGTATTTGTTTTTCTGGTGGAACATAAAGCTGGAGCTCTGAGTTCTCATTTCCACTGAGTATCTCATGACACTTAAAACAAGATTTAGGGATATTATCTCTCCAAGTCTGGACAACTCAGATTATTGCATTCTGCTGCCATGAATCAAATATAAACCTAAGCACAGAAAAATGCATCTTTTGGACTTCTTTTTAAATGTCATTGCTCATTCTCTCCAGCAGTTTGAAAAATGAAAATGTCCTTTCTACAATGCTTTATTTGACTTTGTTTTGACTTGCTGATTTGCTTTTCTTCCATTGCCACAAGGGCTAAGAAATTTGACGTGTTTACCCCAAATTATCATAAATAGCTTTGGTACCTGTAACTTGTCTTGTTACTAAATTTACCCATCTCTCTCTCTGTGTTGAGGGATCCTTTCAAATTAGTCTGTGTTTCTATGTGAAATGTATGAACACTGCAGTGACATGCTGGCTGTTCAGCAGCATTGAGCTCTGGAATTTGACTGTGACTGTGGGAACATGGCAGCAACCCTTGATTAAAAAATAAAAGGCTATGACTTTGCTTTATGGGCACAGTGACTCTGACATGCATTTTCTGTACGCTGTGTCAAACAGCCTCTCGTGTTAAGGCAGATGAAACCACATCTACATATGGCACAGCACAGCAATATGTGTTCCAACTAACTTGTCTTGTTTTCCTTTTTAGTGAGAATATTTATTGGCCAGGTCCCCCTGAAACTCAATATCACCCATGGGAAGTATGCAGAGCTCTCCCATGTTGAGAGTGAGATCCTGGCGATGGTGAGTGTCCTTGCTGTGGCAATGCTGATGGTTCAGGTTCCCGTTGCTCCTTAAGTCTGTAGCGTGGGTTTAGCCTTTTTAATCATTTAACTATCCCAGTCTGGTGTAAATAGGACTTGTGAGACGTATGCTTTTAAACCCATCATGTTTCACTTCCCTGCCCTGCCCAGGCTGTCAAGACAGCAGTGGAGAAATCTGGCTCCTATGGGGCTTAAGGGAGCATATCTGCCTGGAAAATCCTAGAGCCCTTTTCCTGAAGTGGTGAGCTTTGATTCGTGCTTCAGTAACATCCATCGTCAACTAGTGTCATCTGGCTGCATTCTTTTTCAGACCTCAAAAGGGAATCACTGCTCCTCCAAGTTCAAACGTGAAAACAGTAACTCTGGGCCGCATCATACATCAGTAAATCTCGTGTATGCTGGAGCAGGTTGGACTGCAACTGTGCCACCCTGCTCTCAGCCAAACCCCATGGGACTAAGCCCAGCAGCAGCACCCACTCAAACATATCTTCCTCTGGTTGGAGTTTCCTAGCCATGTGTCCCTCAGTCAATTGAGCACAAGCACTGGATGAGCTGTTGGCTTCCCCATTGGCTGTGCTTCATTTGCTTCAAAAAGACCCCTGGGTGAAGATAGGTACATCTCTGTGCATTTCTTATCCAGTTCCTAGGCTGGCTGCACTTTATTCCAACTCTTTAGAGTGGGTGATCTAGAGATGCTGCCAAACTAGGAGGCAGTTGAAGGGAGTTACCTTGATGATACCTCCACAGATAAGAAAATACAAATGACTGCACAGCTTCAGGATCAGGGAGGCTCTTTGGAATGTATTCAGTCTCTAGGAGTACCACTAGGAGGTTGGCCTAAGCACAGAGCTCTCTGGTCATTGCACAGTGGGGCCCCAGGCAGATGCTCATATCAAAATCACCAGCTCTTTGTTCTTGTCCAAGGCTGCACAATGGTGACTTTGTCCATCCCTTACTGGCAACAGGGCAGTGCATCCTTCTTATCAAGCAGATGAACTGCTGGGATGTACAGGGCCCCCATGGTCTCAGCAGGCATCTCTGGCAAACGTGTCTGACCCAGGAGAGCCATTCCATGCTACATCCCACTGGGCTGCTCCCTCCATAACCCTCTGGGGCATTAACAGCTGCTCTCTTCTTCCTTCTCTTGCAGCTTGACGCGTCACTGTCAGGCTTGCCAGGGTACCACCACTCCACAGTTAAGGCAAGCAGGTAAGGCTAAAGCTACTAGGGGAAGAATGAGAAACTTGAGCATTTGGGATGTTCAGCTTGAGATCCACATTCTCCATTTTTGATCTGTGTTGTGCTTGATACAATCTGGCCTGGCAGTGGTACAGGGTGTTAGGAATGCCTGACTATCTTGCCTAGCTCTTCCAGTGAGCTCCTCCTGATGTGAGCAGCTTGTGGCCAGGCTTGGGAACTTCCTAGGAGGGATTTACATCTAGTTCCAAAGTGAGCTATCAGCATCTTTTATAGCTTCAAATCTTCCCCTCTGTGTGTAAGTTAGTCCTGTTTTTAAGGTCTGTTACATTGCATGTGATGCTGTGTCTGTGATAAGCAACGCTCATGTTAGTCCTATGTATAAGGTGCTAATGATGACATCAGACTGACCTGTGATACTCAGGGCTGTTTTGTTTTGTTTTCTGTTAGGGAGGCAAATTTTGTGCACGTTTCAGTGCAATCCACGTTCTCTCTAGCATCCAATGTGACTTTCTATGACGTTATCAGCAGCGTGAAAAGCTACATTCGAGCTTGCAAATCCCCCACTGAAGCCTGCCAGTTCATCTCCAGCCTGAAACCACTCCACAGAGGTAAATAGCATCTGGAGGACTGTGACAGGAGAGGAAAGGGTTGTTTTATTTGGCTTCTTTTATAACAGGGTGAGAAAGATTTGGCTTCTGGAAAAATCCCTCTGAATCTTTTTATCTTACTTAAATGGGAGTCATCTTAAGAACCTCACAGTACAAAAGAGATGCAGATACTGAGCCTTATCTTTGCCACATGTGTGAGAAATCTGCCTCTCTGTGAAAACATCTCACAGCACAGGATTAGAGGCATTGTAGGGCAGCCTTTTATCTCTGGGATGTGACACCAGGCCCAGCCAGATCAAAAAAGCGTAAGTCTTAATTCCACCCACATGAATGGGAGCTGGGAAATAATGTGAAAGCCAAGAGACAAAACCCCACCAGTGATGTCAACTAGGGCTGCTAGAGGCTACACAGGGAGCTCTGCTATCCTGCCTGCCCAGTTTCAATGTTATAGAGTGTAAAAATAGCTCACAATTAAGACCCTTTTGTTTCTGTACTGAATCCTCTACCTGCTAAAAGAGAGCACGGATGCAGCACAGAAAGATGTGGAGAAAGACACCAGTGTTGTGCATGACCTTCTTCTCCAGGTGGACACCACTGCTGGTGGTGGCCCTGTGCCCTGCATCTCCTGGTTCTCACTTTCCAAAGGAGTAGTAGAGGAGATTTTGCTGTGAGAGGTACTTCAGGATGCACTGAATGAGCACCCTTGAAAGATGGTCTCCTGCAAGGAAACAGCTTCATGTGAAGCTTTGTAACTTTGGGGTTGAAGGCTTCGAGGTTTGACTTTGAGGATGAAGTGTGGCAGTGTTTAGCCTGGGTGTAGAGGGAAACCTCTTGTATCATTTTGGCAAAGTAAACAAGAAGATGAGAAGTTTAGTGTGTGTTTTTATTGTAATGTGCTGTGTTTTAAAGCCACATTCCACCATGGATTTCATCAAACTGAGTAGACCTGTGCAGATTATACCTATACATTACCTCTGATACAGTGCTTCTGGTTAAGTCTACTTGTAACTTCAAATAAGCAGACTAAGAAAAAAGATTGTGTTCTTGTGTAAGTACTTAAAAAAAAAAGATGTCAGATAAAAAAATTGGATCTAGCAGGGAGAGGTCAATGAAAGGTGAGTGACAAATGAGTGACATATTTTCCATAAAATCTTATTTCTCGCAAATATTTATTCATTCCATTTAGTCTAACCTCTCAAGAAAAAATGTAAATTCGGTGACAAAATTTCCATCGTTTATCCACAGTTTTGCTGATTGCTTGTTGTAACAAATCTGACTTTCTAAAGTAAAACACTGCTTCAAAGTAATGTAAATGAAAGGAGAAATTCTTTGTTTGAAAAATGAAAAAATCCAATGCTTAATATTGAAATGGAAAAAATTGGTCTGGGCGGAGCAAAATGTTTTGCTTGATATAAACTTAAAAACTGATTTTTTGAACTGTCTCAGGGGGTGAATGTGTTTCAGCTTGAGCCAAACCAAATTTTTCTTTTTCATTTCCCCTTTTGCCTCTGAGCTGAAACATTTATTATCACCCTCTCTATTTGCCTGTGGAAATGGCTGCAGATGCACAAGAAATGGTGGGATAGGGTAATGTTGACTGTCTCCTATTGGAACAAATATTTTTAAAAAACCTGAATGTGATATCTGGAGAAAGCAAATGTGCATAACAGTGGGTTCAGAGAGGACCACACTGATGTCAGCCACCTCTTCCCAACAGTTGGCAGCTTGTGCAGACAGAAAGACCCTGAATGTGACAAGGAAACTTCAGAATGCACAGATTTCGATGGAGTGGCACTCTGCCAGTGCAAAAGTGGGTACTTCAAATACAACAAGATGGACCACTCCTGCAGAGGTATTGCTCTTTATGTGGTGTATTTTCTCTAAATTTTCCCTAACCTTTTTATTCCAGTGGAAATGAGTGTGTTTGTATGTAGGCCTGTGTGTGTGTGTGTGTGTGCGTGCAAGAAGCTTGATACTATGAAAAAAATATTAGCAGCTCAAGTTTATTTAGTCAGAGGACTTTTCAGCAGATGCTGAAGACACAGTATCTCTCTAGGAATAATATTATCTCTTTCTAGAACATGCTGTGAGTCACAGCGATTGAGGAGAGAGAGAAAGGGGCCTGGTTGCTTTGGGCTGCAGTTCAGTGGCACAGTGCAGAGATGACGTTTGTCTTTGCCTGTTTTGATTCTGTCTGAACTCTCAGTGAACTTAGGGGAAGTGCTTTAAACTCAAAAGCTTATATTAGTACATCATCAATATTTAAAAAATTTGTATCTGAAAATGATTATGAGTTTATTTTTCAGCTGGGTTCCTAATAGAAATTTTAAGCTTAAATGTTACAGTATCTTTTAGCTATTGCTCAGATCAACAAATCTGGGTCTGCTGTATTTTAAACAAGGTCTTTGCATGCCAGGGGACAAAATGACCTCTGTAGGATAAGGGTGTCCATTCCCTACTTTCAGTAGTTGTTGTAGGGCTTCTTAAGAAATGCAGTTTTCTGATGACATATCAATACATGGCAGTAGTGGTTATATATTGCTTCTGGCACTGTCTGCTGGGTTGCTGTTGAAGTAGGAGGAGATGTTTTGTTGATTCTAAATCTGATCAGAGAGTGAGAAAAAGGTGACTGGAAATAACTCTTGTACTGCAGACTCTGGGATGGACAGCTTGGAGATGGGCATCTCTGTGTCCCAGGTTGTGGTCCTGCATCTCTTCCACTCTGCAGCTCCAGGCAAAACCTATCTTTTGTGTTTTCTTTCCTTCCCTTCGTCTTGTATACTGGAGGAAGGATTTCTGTTAGGAAATACCGACCATCCCTATCAGTCCTAGAGAGTGACATCTAGTGAGTAGAAAGCTGAGCTGAAACTTGGGAGGCTTTTACCCAATTCTTACTCTGTCATAGACAGTGGGGACCCAGAGAAAGTTGCTCCATTGGTCTTGTTCATGTCTCTTGCCAAGAAGTGTTGTAAAGAAAAGTCTATGAGGCACTTGAATAGGTTGGTTGCAGAGGGCTAAGAGATTTAACATCTTGTATTTGTGGTTACTCCCTACTTAGTGATCTTGTTCACTGTGGAAAATTTAAAACCCCTACCTGCACACAGTGAGGCCTCAATTCCATCTTCAGCTCGCTGCTATCAGTAGGAAACACCTTATTGACCATTTTTGGAGTATCTGAGCAACAGGATTGATGTGGGATTTGGTTTGTAGTGCAGAGGCATGAGGGTAGCACCAACTGGATGGTGCCGTGCTCCAACAAGATACCACATTTTCAGTATCGCTTGTTCCCGTCTGGGTAAGCCGTGAGGATGGGGTTTTAAAGGGTTTTTGAGAAGCCAAGCTATGGCCCTCATTTGATATTTAAGGCTATTTTGCTGATAAATATAGCATACAATATGCTAGCCTCTTTGAAAATCTCTGCCTTTCTAGTGCCTAAACAGGAATTGAGGTCTTGTGAGCATCCAGCTTTCATTGTGGGTTGTGAAAATGTGGTGTGGTAACTCCAATTATAGTATTTGCAAAGAGGGAAATGGCTATTGTGCTGTCCTGTCCGGTCTCCCCCGTGGGAAGGCAAGCATGGCTGGGAGAGCTGCTGGGGCATGGGGAATTGGCTTTGTTCTGTCCTGCCTTGCAGCATCTGTCCTCTGGGGCACGCTTGAAAAACCATGTCCTGGACCAAAGAAGGGTTGGGTCTCTGAGCCATGGCATTTTTAACATGTTGGCCATGGTACCTCTTGGTGTGCAGTTTGGTGTCTCTGGGCCATTGCTGGTTTTCAAGCTTCTCAGTACCTTGAAGGCTATTTCAGTCACAGAGCAATAAACTCGATGTGCCAGCTTTTCAAGGGCATGCTATTTTTACTAGTACAGAGTGTTTCTGGAGTGAAGCAAGGAACAGCGAAGCAGGTTTCCAAAGAGACCCCTGAGTGTATTTGTGAAGGCAAAGGGATCTGAAGTTGAAGAGGACAACTCAATAGCTTTGCTTGGCCCCTGACACTTAGGCCTTTCCTCTGCTCCGTGCTTATGTTTAAAAGCTTGCCAAGTGAATGTGACAGCTCAAGCTCTTCTGGGAACATGTTCAAAGGAGCAGGAAAGATGCCAAAGGAGAAAGCAAAGTGGCAGGAAAAGGCAGGGTGAGGAGACCAAAAGGCACAAGCACCAAGTTTTTAAGTAATGGAGATGAAGATTGAGAAATGCAGAGAAATGCATGGGTCTTGCTTTGCTGCCCCTAAAACCTCCTGGCCTGAGAGCTGTGTGCCAGCGAGGTCCCACGGCTACTCCTGGCCAAGGCACAGCTCCACCCTTGAGATTGCTCAAGGTGTATGTGCCCCACACATGTTGTTGGGCTAGGGGTGAGGTTAGAGTGGGCTCCAGCATCTGCCAGCAGGCTCCTGCAGGCTTTCCCAACATGCACGGGTTGAGCTGTGGCTGCGATTACACAGGGCTGCTGCGCTCATTAAAGAAAGCAACTCCAGTGAGTTCTCTCCATTCCACTGCAGATCTTTTTACTGCCTGATCCTCTGGTTGACTTTGGTAAAACATTCATTCCAGAATGTTTTCAGTCTGTTTTTGTTAACAAGTGAAAGGAGCAATCTTTTCGCTAGTGCCTCAGTGTTATGAATGAGCCAGGCAAGGATCCTTTGGGATTTACTACCCTTGTCTTGCTGTTTCTTGACTGAGACTCTTAACTCTTGCCCAGTTACCTCCTGTCTCTTTCTTCACTTCAAAACAACCATCTAAGAGGGAGAAAAATATAGGCAGTGCAAAAAGTATCACAGTGGGATGCAGGAGGTGGAGGGCTATGTAATGAGCTTCACTCTCCCCATGCCCAGCTCTTGCAAAATAAATGAAATGAGAGAGGTAGTGAAGGAGTAGTGGGGCTATATGGGACAGAGAAAGGTGTGCAAGACCAGATATCATGGACATCACCCCTCACTCCCCCCATTATCATTGGTGCCAGTTGCTACAGCAAGTCTATGTCTGCAGCTGCAATATTCATGATATGAGTGCATCACTCATCTGCCTCCACACATCCTGCAGGGAAAACGGCTGAGTGACATGGGATACTTAGTAAATGGTATATAGACAATTTTCAATTGCCATTTCAAGGCCAAGTATCCAGGAGCAGAGTGCCAGGCCCACTGAATGTTGCATCTCTGGGGAAGTAGAGACTTGGGCAGAGCTGTGAAGGTGGTCTGCCAGGCAAAGAAGAGATCCCTAGCTCTGACTTGCAAGGCTAATATGATGCCTGGGTGCATTTAGGGGTGATGGACAGGCAGAAGATGGAAAATTTTGTTATCCCTGGGCTTGCAGCATCTATTTCTGGGAACCAGAAATCAAAAGGGTCAAAGAGAACCTTTGAACATTCAGAGAAAAGCTGCAATAATTAGGGAGACTCAAAGAGCTTGGTGCCCTTGGCTTTATTAAAGGTAAAGGAGTGATTTGGTGGTGAGGAGGAGAAATGTGATCCTATAACCTTTTCCAGTGTAGTAAGTAAACATCCAAAATCTAAAATTTGACACTGGGATAATTCAGACCAGAAAGAAGGTGAATGTTTTCAATGGCTGGGGAAATTAACTTTGCAAGCATCTGACCCTTGGTTGTGGTTGATTGTCCATCACTGAAAATATTAAAATCAGTCTTGGATATTTCTCTAAAATGTAGCTCCAGCTGAACTATTTGATTTGAAACTAGAATTAAATTTAGGGAAGTTCTGCGACCTGTATTACAAGGGGGAGTTCACAGTCATATTGCTCCCTGCTGGCATCAATATCACTTGTTACAGTGCTGGAATTGCTATGAACTTCTGAATTGAGCCAGAATCCTAGTTCTCTCTCTTGGTTTACTGTGATTTTCCCAACCCATTTTTGTAGACAGTATTACGTTTGTCCTTCTTTTCTCCCTTCCTCCCTTCCTGCACTAATGATTTTTGACAATACAGTCGCTGGCTGGAAGGAGCAGAGGAGGGGGCAAGGGCTCTGCTGCAGCTTAGCTGGGATCTCTTCTCCCTGCTTGCTGGTGTTAGAGAGTGCTCAAGATTTTGGCTACAGGTTATCCCTGCAGTTAGAAAGCAAGGCAGAGGGAAGAGGGCTTGAGAGCTGCTGCCTCACCAGTTTTAAGCATGTAGTGTTTGAGGGTTAAAAAAAGTCCATCAGCATTTTTGTTTTCACTTGACAATTCCCCGTGGAGTGTGCTGCAGGGGGTTCCCAGGCCCCTGGGCGATGTCTTGCAGAACTCCAAGGGCTGCTGCATGTCCTAGCCCTGGCTTGTCCCTCTGCCCATAGTGACTCTGTCACTCCTGCTCAGGTATTTAGTGACCACCTTCTCTGCCTCTGTGAAAGGCAGCAGACCTGCAAGAGCTCTGGTGGGACTATTGCTGAGGAAAGCAGTGATTTTATCAATATTTTGAACCTTATAATTGTATGTCCAGTGTATCATTCCCTTTCCTATTCAGTGGAAGGGTGGCATAATTTCCTCAGATAATTCAGGTGATGGCATAGCTATCCATGAGCATAGAAATTATTTTATTGTGAAGTGATGTTTTCAATTTTTCAGGAACATTTTGCATGTAGCAGCTTTCTGGGTTATTTAGACATAATAAATTCAATTTCTATCGTATGCTAAAGTATGATATCTCAAAATTTGATTTAGCTGCAAATTTGAAAGATTAGGAAAGGTGACATGAGAAAAAACATTAGCATACCACTTTGAGTTATCTAGACAGTTAGCAGAACTTTTTGTTCCAATACTGACATTCAAAAGCAGTCAATAACATGCACCAATGCTAAAATTGCACCGTTCAAATGAGGTTTCAAACCAAAAACTGGAGAGACTTGCAGCGTTTTTACACTGCTGTTTTGTGGGAAGCAGTACAAGTGTGCAATGAGTTCTCATTTGGGCAAGAAGAGGTTCTTCTGGGAATTATGTTACCAGCTGCCCATTGTGTGCCAGGCTCCAGGCCGGCTCTGCCTGGAAGCCCCGAATTGTCCCGTCGAAGCCAGCGGGAGGTGAAGTTAAGTGCATGGCTTTTTGCAGAGGACATACTGCATCCCATCAAAGTGCATCTCATTCCTGCGGTGCAGCCACGCTGCTGTCTGGCCCCGGGGGTGGTTGGGGTGAGGCTGCTGTGGGAAGCAGTGATGGGAAATGCCTCCCTGCACCACTGTGTGGTGCTCATGGCCCTTCTCTCTGTTTTTAGCTTGTGAAGATGGATATAAGCTGGAAAATGAGACCTGTGTGAGGTATGGTCACTCTTCTGCCCTCCTCCTACCCCACCATCCTTGCTTTGGTGACCTGTCAGCACAACTAAGCCACTGAAACTCCCTGTTGTTTTCTGTTCCCAGCTGCCCATTTGGCTTGGGTGGATTCAACTGTGGAAACCGTGAGTACCAGATTTTGTTTGGTTTATTTTCCACGGTGTCAGAAATGGGAGATTTGAAACAAGTAATTGCCAATGACTGTGTCTAAAATGCAGTAGGTATTTGCTGCTTTTGTCGATGTTTTCAGTTTCTTCGTTTTCTGTTGAGAGTTATTTTGTTGATCTTATTTGATAAAGTTGACTTAATGCTGTCTCCTAAGGAAAGGAGATGCTTTCCCTGCATATTCTGTCATGACAGCACTTATAGTGGTTACTCTTGAAGCAAGATATTTGGAGGTGAATCCATGGAATATCATTTGCATTATTCTGATCTATCAGTGAAGGGAATCCATCCCCTAGGGAAACAAGAGCTTGTTCTTCCTTTGGCAGTAGATTCCCAACACCATCTATTTCACTTGAAATTACAGAGGGAGGGAAGATGGGAATCCCTTTGCATGAGCACTGTATGTTTAAACACTGTGTTTAAAACCACATCGCTGTCTCTAAGTGAGTCTCTGTCTTTCCTGTCTGTAGCTTATCAGCTCATCACCGTGGTGATTGCTGCTGCAGGAGGAGGACTTTTGCTTATCATGGGCATAGCACTGATTGTCACCTGCTGTCGGTAGGTACCATCACCAGGCCAGGCTCATCCGTGGTATCCTCTCTGTGGATTGCACTGCAATTACTGCTCCATGTGTGAACTCTGAAGGACCCAAATGTGCTTTAATTTGGGGCATATCTTCTTTTTTTCCAATAGCCAGGCTAAGCAACTGAACTGGTTGCCTCTTAAAGATACACCTGGAAATCATATCCTTTAAGGATGGAGAGGCAAAGGAGACCTTCCCACTCACAGCTGTAAGGCTCTGAAGCCAGGAAGCAGTCTCCAATAATACAAGCTAAGTAGAAAGGAGAAGTTTAGACAGCAGGAGAGGTTACTTGCTATTGCTCAAATGCTGTTTGAGTGTATTTAAGGCTATTTTCATTTTTCTTTATGGACAAAGTCCTGCATGTGCTCTTAGTCTTTGTGTCTCTCCGTCTCCGATACACACATGCATACACACATGTAGTTTCTGTACCAGCAGGCAGCTTTGGAGAAGAGGCAAGATATGCTTGCTCAGGAAGCTCTTCATGGTTTATGTGTTCTGAAATGGAATGCCTTACATAACACCTGCTCCCTGCATTCCAGTTCTTAAATCTAGGGTTTCAAAGTTCTCTGATAAAGTTGGCAGCTGGATTTGTCAGTAATATAGACGTGGCAGTTTCGGTTGGTGTGCCCTGTTTCTCTGTGTTTTGAGCCAGGAGGACCAGCAAGCTCCAGCCAGGAGGTGGGACGGCCAGTGCCCTGGCGTGCAGATCTTTGCAGGCATGGACTGATCTTCTCATGAGCCCTGGCCTTTGGCAGCTTATGTGGCTTCCTGAAGAGTACTCTCCTTTGAGCTGGAAGTGTCGCTGAAACCCATTCACACAGCTCTACAAGATAGTCGTGTAGGGGCATTTGGTGTCATTCAGACAAGCTTCATGCTGGTCTTCTTTATTAGGAATTAACATAGTGCCTAGAAGTGCTATAGTTAATCATTTCAAGACTGAAATAGCATGAGGGCTCCCATACATTTTTCTTCCTCAATTTGCATGAATTTTTTCATTGACTCATTTTTAAGAGACAAGGGGCATAAGCTGGAACAGGAGAGCTTCAAACTGAAGGCAGGTGAAAATTTTTTCACCAGGAGGACAGTAAGGCAGTGGAACAGGTTGCTCAGAGAAGATGCCATCTCTGTCTTTGGAGATTTTAAATCTTACCAGATAGTGCCTTGAGTAGCATGGTCTGACTTCATATCTGATTTGGCTTCAAAGAAGAAGCTTGGACTATAGACCTTTTAAGGTGATTCTTGTTGCCAGTCAAAATTCATAACATGAGCAAGTTTAACAAGTCTAAGTGCCAGGTTCTACACTTTGGCCACAATAATGCCATGCAGAGCTATAGGCTGGGGACTGGCCAGGCAGAAAGGGGCTTGGGAGTNCTGGCCAGGCAGAAAGGGACTTGGGAGTACTCGTTGATAGGAAACCTAACATGAGCCAGTAGTGTGCCCATGTGGCCAAGAAGGTCAATAGCATCTTGGCCTGCATCAAGAATAGCATGACCAGTAGGACTAGGGAAGTTATCCTTCCCCTTTACTCAGCACTGGTTAAGCCTCACCTTGAGTGCTGTGTCCAGTTCTGGGCCCCTCAGTTTCAGATACTGAGATGTTTGAATGTGTCCATAGAAGGGCAGTGAGGATGGTGAAGAGACTGGAGCACAAGCCCTATGAAGAGCAACTGAGGGAGCTGGGGTTGTTTAGCCCAGAAAAGAGGCATGTTAGAGAAGACCTCATCACTCTCTACAACTCCCTGAAAGGAGGTTGTAGGCAGGTGGGGGCTGGTCTCTTCTCTCAGGCTACCAGTGACGGGACACAGTCTTCACCTGCATCAGGGGAGGTTTAGACTGGATGTTAGGAAAAACTTTTTCACAGAAGGAGTGATTTCCCAGTGGAATGGGCTGCCCTGTGAGGTGGTTGAGTCACCATCCCTGGATGTGTTTAAGAAGAGATTGGATGAGGTACTTAGTGCCATGATTTAGATGACGGTATGGTGTTAGGTAATAGGACACAATGATCCCAATGGTCTTTTCTAACCTTATTAATTCTGTGATTCTATGAAGTAATGATCTCTCCTGAGATCATGTCCGAAGTATATACAAGATAGCAGGATAAGTTTTATGTTTTCACTTTCCCTCATTCTTTTATAAACAGGAAGAATAAAAATGACATAAGTAAACTGATTTTCAAGAGTGGAGATTTCCAGATGTCACCTTATGCTGAATATCCGAAGAATCCCCGGGCACAGGAGTGGGGCAGAGAGACCATCGAGATGCAGGAGAATGGAAGCACCAAAAACCTGTTACAGATGACAGATGTGTATTATTCGGTATCTATCTACAGCTTAACTATTAACCCTTTTTGCCTGATCCAGGAAAGAGATATTCCTTTATTTTTGGAAGTACAGATCTCTTTCCTGCAAGATAAAAGGGCAAAGGAAACGTCTTTCGTAGGCAGTAAGGCATCAGGAGTCTTATGGACTCTAGCTATTATCCATGATAAATATCACAAAAAGATGTCATTTTGAAGAATGCAATGGAAATGTGTAGGGACATTTTGATAAAATGCCTCAAAAGCCCAATTCTTAGAGTAGAAAAGGACAGTTAAAGGTTTTGGACAGACTGCTATTTTTCTCCTGTCCACCCTCACTGATGATGTGGAAGGTTGAGACATCTGTCTGGGGAACTTCACCCCAACATAAGAAGATGCTGGTCACTGAGGACCCGTCTTTTCTTCTATTCCTTCCATCTCCAGGGTACATAAGGAGCATCCCTTGAGCTTTGAGGGAACAAGGAGTAATAGGCTGTGTAGGGCACAGAAAGACACAAGCACAGGTCTTGCCGTCATGGTTGGTAGCCATCTGCTTGTATTTTAAAGTTTTCTGGTAAGCAAGTTTACTGGGTTGTGCAGCATGAAGGGAAATAATCCTCCACCCTGCTTCCACTGAGAACAAGATATTCAGAAATGAAAATGCATTTCCTGAACATTTTTTTAAGACTTTTATTATGCTGGCAACTAGAAAGGGGAACTTTTTAGCCAGCAGTAGGTTATGAGGGCTTTGCATGGATCTGCATTAAACCAAATGGTTTAATGTTATTCACTGTGTGAAAAGACTCTACACTCTTGGTCTTACACATCAACCAAGCGTCCCCAGGAGATTTATTAAATTAAGGGGAGAAAAAGGAAGGTCAGATCATTTTGTATTTGACATATAATTCAAGGGCCTTTGTTGAGAGAGGAGGTACCTATGGTTAATGGGGAGAGAAGTGTTCCCAGGTAATACTCAAAGCAAGACTAACTTTGAATTTGTAGAATTGTTTCCTTTAGGGATGGTTCTGAGACAATATCCTTTTCTAGAGAGTTGTTTCGAGTACTGAGTTCATCAGTAGAATTCTTTTGGATTAAAAATTAACTGTGTATTTAAGCTGCACTTGGTGGCGTCAGGTAAACTTCAAGTCTGTTCATTGGCCAGATGTCAAAACTAGATTTCATCAGAATAATCCCTTCAGGCAATACGTGACTCCCACAATAAAAATCATTCTAGATTATTGAATTCATTAGTGATCATGTTGTTCCATCTAGCTACTGAAATAACTGCTGGGAAAGGTGGTAAGGCTGTGCCTGAAGGAAGATTTGAATGTGAGACTAAGACCCTTTTTATTTAATTTTTTTTTTTGCTAATACAGCCAACTGGACTGAGAAATCCTGAACTGGAAAGAAATGGACTTTATCCTCCCTACACTGGTTTGCCTGGATCTCGACATTCATGCATCTACCCTGGACAATACAATCCATCTTTCATTAGTGACGAAACCAGAAGGAGAGACTATTTTTAGCAAAGGGAGTGGAATGATTGACACTGTTTTGTGACCCTTGATCTCCAGGTACAATCTGTCTCCTGGATAATTCAGGCCACATCAATCTTACTCTTCCCATTTAATAGGAAGGACTTTGAACTTCATGCGGAGCATTGCTGCCCTGAGGGACAGTTACACTGAGCAGCAGAGAGGAGGAGGAAGGAATGGCTCAAGGTGCACATCACTAGAAGGCCAGATGGAAGTGAACACATGTACTCCATATTCATTCTGTACTGCATCTTCAATCTTTACGCTACATGGCAAGCATGGATCAGTAAAGGCAGATGAACTGTGCCCAGCACTCTGCATTGGATACCACTAGGGAGCGTTTTGTTTACAGATCCCGTTCACTGTTGACTGTGCTTGTCTTCTTAGCCAGGCTTCATGCAAAGATTCACTGTGCAACTGCGTTTCGTAGGATGAGTTTGTCCACTGCCTTTTACTTGCTGCATTGCTATCTGCTTTGGGCTTCACCTTCTTACTAATAGAAGTTCTCCAGATGGCTGGGTCCTTGCTGAAGCCCAGTGTCTGGCAGTATTGGCTGAATTCATGGGTTCGTTGTCCCCAGTGAGTATGGGAAGGTTAGTCATACCACTGCAATTTTGACAGAAAAAAGACACAGTTCTTTCTATGTGGTGCTTTGAAAAGCTTCTATGTATAGGAAAGAATCCAAGTATGTTGTTGTTTTGTCAACCAATGTTGTTCAGAACTGATGCTACTACACACCATCATGGCACTTCTATACAGGATTCTTTAGGATTCTGTTTCCCTGGAGGGATTTAAAAACCTGTAGAAATAGCAATATAATATTGAATAATTGCTCACAGGGAAGAAAAAGATCAGCTGTGCATTCAGCATGTTCTTTATGAGGAATCTGTGAAGGAGCAATAATGCTGCAGCCTTGGCTGGGTAGAGGAACCTGAATTCTGTGCACTGAAGGAGGGACATAGTGTTTTCAAACCTCCACAGTCCACCTTGCATTCTGTTGGAGCTGTGGAGGCTTTCAGTACACTGGAACTTATGTTGAAGTGTTTTGCTTTCTTCCATCGTAGTTTTGAGTGACTCAGACCAGGCAGGTTTCTTCACCCAGGTGTGTTAATTCATATTAGCAAAAGCTGAAGAATGTAGGTTATTACATTTCTCACCAAAGATTGGACTGAAAGCTCATGGACTGTATTTTGACCTAAACTGTGTATTGAAAGAGGTCTTACTAATCACAGAACCCTAGAATAGTTTGGGTTGAAAGGGACCTTAAAGATCATCTAGTTCCTGCCATAAGCACAGACACTTTCCACTAGATCAGTTTGCTCAAAACCCCATCCAGGCTATCCTTGAACACTTGCAGGGATGGGTATCTTCTCTGGGCACCCTGTTCCTGTGCCTCACCCCTCTCATAGTAAAGAATTTCTCCCTCAATCTAATCTAAATCTACCTTCTTGAGGTTAAAATCATTCCCCCTTGTCCTATCATTGCATGTCCTTGTGAAAGGTCCCACTAACTTTCCTATAAGCCTCCTTTAGGTACTGGAAAGCTATTCTAGGGTCTCCATGGAGCCTTCTCTTCTCCATGCTGAACAGCCCTAACTCAGCCTGTCTTCATACGAGGGGTGCTCCATCCCTCTGAACATTTTTGTGGCCTCCTCTGGACTTGCTCCCTCTTATGCTGGGGCCCCTCAGAGCTGAAAGGAGCACTCAGGGTGGGGTTTCACCAGAGCAGAGCAGAGAGAGAGAATCCCCTCCCTTGACCTGCTGCCCACACTGCTGGTGATGCAGCCCGGGACACAACTGGCCGTCTGTGCTGCGAGCACACGCTGCTGGGTCATGTCAAGCTTCTCATCAACCAACACCTCAAGCCCTTTTCCTCAGGGCTGTTCTCGATCCATTTTCTGTCAGCCTGTATCTGTGTTTGGGGTTGCCCTGAGCAACATGCAGGAAATATAATGAAGTGTATTTACCTCTTCCCTTTACTGAACTGTTAATCTGAGTCATCCAACCCTTTCCAGATACAGGGTGCAGATGCAGGTCCTTCTCTTGAATGTTTTTAATTCAATGTTTTTAATTCGAGGTTGCTACTAGTATGAGGATAACAATTCTCACAATTCCTTAGCTATTAACCCACCATCTCTGTAGTACATACCTAAGCTGATACTCCTTTCTCTCTCACCATGCTTTAAAAGACATGATGCCTACAATTAAATTCATAAGGTAGCCTAGCTCACTAAGGATCATGGGATGTGCCCCCCAAAGTGCCTAGCTCCAAGTACGAACAGCAGTTCAGCTGCTCATGTGTTGTGTGGTCACTCACTGGAGGCAAACCTCGGGTGAGGAGGAGCCCTCTATCAGAGAGCAAGTATTTGCATCCTGCAGATGGTGTGAGTTCCCAGATCCTTTCCCAGCACTTCAAAGACTGTTGTGTTCCCTATCAAAAATGATAGAGAAGGGGGAGATGGTACCAGGGAGTTATTAGCTGTGGCAGCTGAGAGGTTTCTGGCCCTGCTTACAATTGTGTCTGTTTTCTCGAAACTGAAAGACAGAAAAGGCACCACAGATGTGCTTTAGAAGACACAGTTTGGTGCACCAGCCACAGCACACAAATGCAGTCTTTTTTTGCCTCTTGTCTACTATGTAGAAACAGCCGTGTGGGCTTGCAGAAAAGCAGAGCTTTATGGATGCCTAGGGCAGTATCCTTTGCACTTACATGAACTTAGGGTGACAATTTATGCAACTTCATGCCTGTCTGATCCTTAACCAGCCTTGCAGCTGGTAGTACAGAGCTTGTCTCAGATGTAGGGAGGAAAGGAACGGATGCTTATGGGAAGTACAGCTGCTTAAAGAGCTATATTTAAGGAAAGCCTTATTTCCAGTATCCAAAATAATGTAACAAGTAAAGCATGGGAACTGGCTGTTCCCTGCCACACTTATCAGTGTTTCCTGTCCACGAATTATGTTCTTCTCCCTTTCTTTAGCATCTCATCTCTTAATTGCACGGGATCCATTGGCTGATGAGAACTAAATCCTTGATTCTTCTTCAAAGAGGAGATTGGCAGGGTCATTTCTGTGTGGATGAGTTGCCTCTGTTTTTGTGAGTGCCCAGGATAGCAAGGACTGCCTTTCCCATGGTATGGAGGAGGGCTTTGTGTTTGTTACAAAAGAAAAGGGGAAGCTGAGATAGATTCATGCTAAATCTAATTCAAAAGCATATAGACAAACACTGGACTTTGTCCCTGTTTACTAAAGCAGCTTATCAAAAGGCAGTGTATCCCAGCAGTGTTGGGAAAACTATTGTTAACTGTGTGCCAGTATTTCTTCAGGGAAGCATTTAGGCATATGTTTACAGGAAAAGATGTTTAATTGCTTGGTTACTTCAAAGACTGGGTGATACACCCGTATGTGTCAAGTACAAAGGACAAAGTAGGAAATACCAAATTACAGTTGCAGATCAATCCAAGAGTAACATGGAGTCTATGAACAAAAATCCTGGCCAGTATCTCACAGCACATTGCAAATGGCAGGGTATTTGAGTGGAAGTGTGATAGGACTGTTTCTAATTGAAAGCACACAAAAGTTTGTAAGTAATTAATTTTAATTTCTTAATGATCTTCAAATTCTTAAAGCAGCATCTGGGGAGAAGGGGTCTCAATAAATCCCGCAGAATTTTCTGAGTGAGGACTACAAAGCTTGGTCCCAAAGTGGAGATGGTTATAGCGCTGAAATTTTCTCTCTGCTAAAGAAGGCAAACATTGGGGTATTTCTTACGAGGATTTATCCATTGCTGCCTGACCTTCTATGTAGCTTTGGTAAGAAAGGAGTCACAGAGCCAATGAGAAGAAGGGAAAGGGTCTCTCCTGTCCTGCTGCACCTTCTCTGGTTGTCCTACAAGGCCCTGCTCAGCAGGCAAGAGAGGGTTTAGGCAAGAGGAATCGGCACTTGGGGAAATGAAGGTGCTTTCCCACGCAGTGATCCAGGAAATTTTTGTGAAGGTGACAGTTGCAGCCTGGGGTAATTCAAGCCCTGGCTGTCTACCAGCCCAGCTGCAGCCTGTGCTGTGGTGCTTCTCTGTTCATTTGAGTGCCACCTCCTCCCAACAACACTAGGACAGAAGGGGTGGGTGCAGTGCCCTGTGTTTTGTCACAGTTTATGAGAGTTACCTCACTGCAGTTTTCTGCCACACCCCAGCAGTACTGATTCACCTGGCCACAGCAGGGACATGTCCTGTTTCAGTGCAGTTACCTCTGTGTAAAGATGCCACCAGGATTCTCTCTGTCTGACTAAAATAAACCCTCTGGCAGTGGAGTGGGACTTACTGCTCCTGTAGGGTATGAGAAGGGTGTCCATATGCCCTCAAGCCCACTTTCAAATGTGGATGTTTCTCTATTCACTACCTAATTCCCCATGTGATGTCTAAATAAATACAACTTATTTCTTTGACTATTTAGATTGCTTCTAGCTACCCCAAATTGGAAATATTGAGCACACTGGATGTTTTTGCCAAGGAGAATCACTCTCTACTATTCAAGAGGACAAGAGTCACGTTGCATGGTTTTGTAAGGAGGATGCAAGAGATTTAGCCAGATGAGGGTAAAGGAAGAGAAACTACACCAACAATGCACATAAATCTGCTGTTGCTCCTGGGTGCTGTGGAAAGCTAAGGGAGCAGTCAGCAAGAGGCCAGGGACAGTTGTGTGGGTGTATTTTTAATTAATTTTGTAAAAAAAGCTAATTCTGTTGCTTGATGGGAAAAGTTGTGGGAGGTGTGTGTTTGCTGCTGTGGTGCTCTGCCAGTTGTACTGACAAAAGCCTCTCACCCACAGAAATACCCCTGGCAGTCAGCATAGGAGAGGCAGTTCCAGTGAACAGGTCAGAAAAGCGTATATTTGAGGGATCATTCAAAAGGCAGTTCTGACATACAGCCTGCCTGTGTCACTGCTGCTTTGCTCTGGCCAGCCCTCCCAGCTGCACTGGGGAAATCGGAGTCTCTTTTCGCACTTGAAACCTCACAGCACTGAGTTGGGCCATATGTGGAAAAAGCAGCACAGGTAGATGCCCTTTTCCCCTCACATTTAAAGCTTTAGGCTTCAGTCCCACTGTCACAGTCATGGACTGAGTCACTTCTTGCCCACAGCCTTCTAAAAGGTACCTGCCTCCACAGTGAGCGATAGTAAAAGGCTTTAAAAAGTAGCAATAAATTGCAGTTAGAGAGATGTTTGCCATTGTGATATTGTTTGTGCCAGTGCTTGTAAAGGGTTTTACTGGGACCTGAGTGAGCCCTAGAGCAAGGTCGGGCATTGCTGCAGATTTGCCAAGTGCTTCCCTAAGACTTGCCTCTGGGAAAATGGATATGGCTGGTCAATGGCCATATCAATTCCAAATCTAGCTGGACCTTTCATTCTCCCACAGTAATCTTTAATCTTCAGTTTTCTTCCTTAAATTAACAAGAATGGATGCATTTTGGTTATATCCCCTTCCTGTGCTGACTAATGTTGTTTCTTCTTTACACACAAAGGACATAATCCAGCATCCATTAGAGTGACTGGGGTAACTTTCCCATGGGCTGTGATGAAGGATTTTTTTAGGCCTGAATTATTCCACCATCAGGGTCACCTGCATGTCATACATGCTTTCCCATAGCTCTGTGTGGCTCTATCTGTGATACTGTTGCTGCCTTTCCATGTTTTATCTATTTTAGGGTTTTTTTAAAGTATACTTATTACTGTAGCAGGACCTGTATTATGTGAGATTGAACAGAACAGGTTCAAGATGTGAAACACCTTCCTGACAAGAGAATGAATGTGAATTTTGTGTACTTGTTTTACTGGTCAGCCAACCTGTTTCCTATCATGTCAGATCTTCTAGGGATGTAGAAATGCTTCCTACAGTCACACATAACTATTCTTCAGTTCACTCTTACTTGTCCCTTTAGAAATGAAGCAAGATCTCCTGGTTTCAGAGGGGGTATGTGCTATTGCTTGTAAGAGTTTGAGACCTTTTCAGTGTGTATCTAATTGTTCATTCCTCTGAATTGCTGAAATTGAAAAGCAGGCGAGATAGCCACGAAGAGGTAACAACTTAAAAAAAAAAAAGGAATGCACTTAATTTGCAGAAGTGTGGGTTCAGTCTTTATTCTGGTAAAATGCTAGAAGAGATAGGAGTCTTGCTTAGCTTAATGACTGCAGCAGGCAGCCCCCAGGTCTGCAAAATCCTATGTGGAAAAGTACTGTGGAATCCAGTAAACACTGATCGCTTCTCTTGAACTGTGCCATAGAATTCACCTGACATTAAAGGTCTCCAATAAAATCTGATAGGATGGGTTTACTCTAATGAAAAAAAACAAATACAAAAGGCAGCAGAATAGATACTACTTTTAAAGGAAAGTCTGTTAAACTTGTTCATTGGCTTTAAACCTTGTTAAATTCTACAGAACTTTCTCCTAGCAGAAGGTCAAACTTGTGTAAAATCATAGTGGTTTATTTGAGCAGCTTTCAGAATTGCAGTAGTAAAGCTCACCTTTTGTGACCTCTGTTTTAAAAGGTAAATTTTCTATATTTGCTTGTTCTTCTTTTATCAGCCTGAGTGTAAGCCTGCTTTACGTTCCTGACATTGCTCCATTTCCTTCCCTTTATTTCTGAATGTTTGCTTCCAAGTTTCTGGGGGTCTGAGGACATTTTCTAAACCAGTATTATTTAAAGTTGTATCATATTTTCAGCCTCCACTAATTATACAGTACTGTAGTAGCAAAATATAATTTTTAAGGATTGGATTATTTTTATACCTGCATCCAATATTATTAAATCTGGCGTTCTAGTCAGTATTATAAAAGGATACAATAAAATAACAAATATTACTACGTCTCTGCTTTTTTATTGTCTTTAGCTTTGCCTATAAAGAGAAACACATGCAATTTTTTTTATGGTTTTAATTATAATCAGAAATCTGATACAGAAAATAAGAAGTTATGTTGGTTTTTTTTCTTCTGATGGTGCCTCCTGATTGAATAACTAAACTGAAAAGCAAAGATGAAATGGGTATGTTTTGTTAGTTGTGCCAACAAACTGCTTAACTGAAATGCTAGTTGTCTTCTGATGCATTTATTTTGGTAGCACAGAGCAACTCAATCTGATTTTAATTTTCCCTCAGTTTAATTTTTCATCCTGATGGAATTGGTGAAGTTTTGTGTTTATGTGTGTGAGTGCATGTTGGAGGGGACGAAAACCTCAGGAGAGGAGGGTGCAGCAGGGCTGTTTGCAAGGGCAAGGGGCTGGACTTGACCACAGGGAGATCAGTTCTGTCTCAGAAAGTGTTACCAGGAACTGTGAAGAATATATAGCTGAGTGCCTCTCAAAGGAAGAAGGAGGGAACCTTGAGTCCAGATGAACAGTAAGTCCAACTCAGGCTGCTGGGAAGAGGCATGATGTGGAAGAGCATACGGAGCAATGGCAGATGTGTTATCTGGGACATTTTTTTTCTATATTGTTCAAGAGCAGTACAACAAAACTGCAATTGCAATCAGATGGACTAAGGTTCCATTCATCTGTTAAGTGAATCTGAAAGTTAAGTGTCCAGTTTGAGCATGCTATCTGGATCATCCATTAGCTATGAAAAGAGACAAGCATCCACAGAGAGTAGCTCACTCCATGGTAAGAGATACTTCACCCTTGTCAGTAGTGTCCCAAGACCTCACACTAGACAGCTGGATCAGGTGAAGTGGGTGCTATTTGCAGAGAAATGAGGAGTGTAGAACATGCTTCCTGCTACATCCTGAAACTTCAGTCTGTTTTTTATTGTGATACAGTACAGAATAATGTGCCTGCTCCATGTAGAGTAAGACTGTGATGGGAAAATACAGGGGAGAGAAATATGATAAAATCTGTGATTCTGTTCATTTGCAAGAGAAGGACTATTAGTTGTGCCTCAGTTTTGTTACCAAGTCTGTTGCAAGTTATTCTACTTCATGTTTGACATTAGTATCTTTTAAAGAAATTAAGAGTGAGAAAGGATGGGTCACAACATTGAGTACTGTGTCCAGTTCTGGGCCCCTCAGTTTAAGAAGGATATTGAGTTGCTGGAGTGTGTCCAGAGAAGGGCAACGAGGATGGTGAAGGGGCTGGAGCACAAGCCCTGTGAGGAGCGGCTGAGGGAGCTGGGGTTGTTCAGCCTGGAGAAGAGGAGGCTCAGGGGTGACCTTATCGCTGTCTATAACTATCTGAAAGGAGGCTGTAGTCAGGCGGGGGTCGGTCTCTTCTCTCAGGCTCCCAGTGACAGGACGAGAGGACACAGTCTGAGGCTGCGTCAGGGGAGGTTTAGGTTGGATATCAGGAGGAACTTTTTCACAGAGAGAGTGATTTTCCATTGGAATGGGCTTCCCAGGGAAGTGGTGGAGTCACCGTCCCTGGATGTATTTAAGGATAGGTTGGATGATGAACTTAGTGACATGATTTAGATGGTTTATATGTTAGATTGGTGTTGGATAAGTTGTGAAGTTAGGTAAAAGGTTGGATTTGATGATCTTTGCAGTCTTTTCCAACCTTGTTAATTCTGTGTGTAATTCTGTGTGTAATTGCCATGGGACTATAGAAGATCTTTAGAGTTGTGAACAAGCACATGATTTAACAGTCCTGCCCACTTTAGAGTTGCATACCAGTGCCTCTGATACCACTGAATGCATCCACAGTGTGGGCCCTCAGCCATCTTGGGAACCACCTGAAAAGAAGTCAATGTGCATCTGCTTCCCCGATCATGCAAGAATCTGTGTGTATAGCACTTTGGTTTGGACTTTCTGAAGGTGTTTTTTTTTTTTAACTTTTAGCTAATTACAACATATATTTCTACTTTCATGTGTAATATATATAGTGGTTGAACCAAATTTACATGAGATAGCAATGGAATATAGGAATCTAGTAAGCAGTAGGATTGAAAATATGCAGGAAGAAAGTATTGAGCTTACACACATGAAGAGCTGTAAAAGACACTTCTTCCTACTTTAATGTATGTGTTCTGACAGAATGACCCTTGATTTCATGCGACTTACATAATGAGGTTACATGGGACTATACACTTTTTAATAGATAATGTCTTTTACCTTTGATACTTCATTTTTTCTACTATAAACATGCATGAACAAGAGAGCAACTACTGTATTTCTTACTAAACGTAGTATATTTTTCATTCCATAGTAATTTTTCAGTGTTGTTGATTGTCATATCTGAGCTGTGACACACAACTCTTTGGTTTTACAGTTTCTGGAAGGTTGTTTAGTTATTTCTGCACTGAGAGTTTTGTCTGTAATTCCTTGTAGGGCACCATACTTGCTGTGGCTTTTGAGTTCATCTGGGCCACCAGTCACTATCTATTGTCTAAAGATCTGCCTAACAACTTAATTAGTAATTACACCTGCTGAGGTTTCGCTGGTATCAGTTCTTCTGGTTTTGGTCATTCTCTGTGTCTGTTCTCCTAATTGCCAAATGTCTATTACTAATTCCCCCACATATTGGCAAGAATTGGGGCACATACAGCCTGTTACCCTCCTTTCTGGAAAGACCCTGTTACGACCACTGGTGTGTCACAAGATGGACAGGGAAGGGCAAGCAGAGATGAAAAGTTCTGATATGTGAAGAATGTCTGTTCCACACGTTATTTCCTGGAGGCACTGGTGCCTTTTGCATTGCAAGTGATTCATACTGCCAAAACTGTGACTGTACTAAACAACCAGGTGGGAATGGAAGTGAAATCTAAAACTACAGGTAATACATCAGCTCCTGCTGTGCATTTATTGTGGAGGACAGTTTTAACGTGTGTGAATGGATACTCTACCAGCAGACACTAGTATAGGCAGCAAAGCTGTACCATTTACACCTGCTGAAGGTCTGACCTTCATTTTCAATAGTGCCATGAGAAGTTCTCCTGGTCCTGTGTTGATTTCACAGCAAACAGGGAGATTTTAAGACCTGGGTTAATCTGGCAGCACCTGGAAAATCTGGATGTATTGCAATGACTAAAGAGTCTAGATTTGGGACATGGACCTTGCCAGAGAATGGGTGGCATACAGCTCTGCCAAACACTCTCCACAGCCAGGTTTTTTCCCCCTTTGTACATCCATTCCCACCCGAAGCACATGCTGTGGCTCCCTGGATGGCTGGTGTCTGGTGGCATTAGCTGTTCCTAGGGGCTCACAGCACTGAAACATCTTATTCTAATGAGACTTCGGGATTAGTTTTTGGATGTGCCTTTAAGCTAGGAGGGTGGTGGCGACTGGACACTGATCAAGCAGAGAGGTACAGTGAACTGGTGACGAACACCTCCCAGGCACTCCCTTCCCTTTTTTCATCAGTTCCCTGGCAAATCAGAGTGGGGAGCAGGCTGCTCTGGAGGGGCTTCAGGGACAGAGGGGCAAAGGAAGACACAGATAAATCATCCCACATTTCAGGTCCCACACCCTGAGCAGGTTTGCATGACAAAATGCTGCTTGTTCCCCCTGCCGCCAAAGAGGCACACGACCAGTTTTGCTGTCTGTAAGCCAACAGTTTCCTTGTTCAGTGCAAGGTTTAGCTGAGAACAACCCTAGGATCAGGAATACTTGTGGTCTCTTCCACCCTCCTACAATGACAGAGAGCCACCCCCTGGATATAGGAGATTAATACTAGAGACTGAATTTCTTGTTCTTAAAACAGAAAATCAAACAAAAGCAGATGAAGGGAGAGATGCTTAACACACAGAGCTGTTACTTGGCATTCAGAAATGTGATCATAAGCTGCCAGTGTTGCTGGCAGAAGAATTTGCCAAAGGACACCAGCTTCATAGCCATTAGAAGTGGCTTTACAGGGGATACACTGATGGGTTGCTCATCCTTCTTGTCTATGTCTGATAATGATGGGATAACCTGCGTTTACTTCACAGAAAGACTTTACTGGCAGTTGTGGCAAGAGAGAGGGTCACCCAGAACTTCAAAGTGAGAGAAATTACACCTCTGCCTGAAAAGGAGGAACTTGAAATTGCTGTGACCCATATGATTTCTAATGGTCCCAAGCAGTGCATTTTACCAGAGTGCAAAGCAGGACAAGCATAGTGTTTAGCTGGAGAAATCAGGCAGGGAAGGCAGTTAAAAATAAGTGAGTTTGGGAAAATCAAATCCTACCCATAGAGAAAACCCATTTTCTCCACATCTCAGTTGTATTACCTGCTTCTTGGCCTTCTTGGTTATTTGTCATTTCTAGATCTGCTGCAGGCTTCCTGCTCCAGCCTCATCATCACTGCTTACGAATGCCTCCACAGCAGGAATACACTTCCCACGAAGAAAGAAAGGTTGCCACTTGGATAAATCAAACACCTGATGGTTGTCTTGCCTGCTTCCTTCACCACTTTAGTGAGCCCACAACACACATAAGATGGCAGCAAACAAAACAGCCATAATCAGTGTTATAAGGGCTATGGTTAGTCCTGTTTCTTCGACGGCATGTGCTTTCTGTTTCTTTTTATCCTGTTGATCAGTAAGAAGTGCTTTAGCATAAGATTTTGCTTAGAAGAAAAAAATAATTGGAGTTTGAGGCATGGAGCTTGTCTGTAATGATAATTTATTGCAAGAGAAGTGAGCATGTGGATCCCAGGTATTCTTTTCAAGTGCATAATTAGCATGCCTTGGGATAGGGTCACTTCTTCCACTTTTAAAACAAATAATACTGCACCTTCTTTATAATATGCACTGAAGATGTTGGTATAGAAAGCTGGCAGGGGATATCTGGTGCACTGTCAGTTCCTGTGGCAGTTTATTTAACAGTAACTTCCCTGCGACGACAGACCTCAAGTATTTATGACCTAAGGGAAGAATACTGACAGTCCAGCAATCTTCTCCCAGCCTGAGGAGGAAATAAAACACAGTTTGAATCTATCATTTGCCACTTGTCACCATGACGTCAGCTCAGGGCTGAACTCTCTACCTGTGGCTGGGACCTTAAATGAGCTGACACCAGAAGAGAATAGCACTTTTTCTTTGGTTTAGCAGCAAGTAGCGGCAGCAACAGAAGCAGCAATGAGACGCTGTGTGTTCCTCGCTGTGTTGCTCAGCCTGATGTTGAGCCCTTTGAAAGGTAAGAAACGCTATCTTCTGTTCTGGGACTTATGAGGGCAGCTATTGTGAGACAGTGAATGGATTGCTTAGTACTTCCAGCAGCTGCTGAGAAGTCAGTGATGATACACAATTCAGCATGTCTAGATTTTGATTCATTAATGATGAAAGATATCACGGCAAGCCAACAGTTTTTCTTGTTCACAGAACAATGCAAAATCACTGGTGCTTGTGATTAACCTAATTTAGGCTATTCCAAGATCAATTTTCAGGACTTGCACACTAAATTCAGGTAATTCAAGCTCTGTTACAGTCATAACAAAAGGTGCAACTGTTTCACCCCAGTACCCTTCCAGCTAGAGCCTCCTTGTCTGGAAAGCAGTGTCACCTGAGCTGGCTCATAGAACTTTCATTCCCTCCAGTTGAAATAAATTAATGGAAACATCACCAGCAGCTCGCAAGAGGGTTGCCTCGTAGTCTTCAAAGTAAAGGGCAGGTGTCATTCCTTAAGCCGGTTACTGCTTTTTCTGGCATTGCAACAAACTTGGTTGTGGTGGGCCAGAGCCTACGCCCAAACTTGCCTTTTCCTGATATTCAGTGAGAGATACAAGTGGGTGAAGGCATTAGCAGAACTAGAATTAAAGAAATTATATGAAGAGTTTTGTGGCAACTTGAAGCTGTGAAAGCAGAGGAACTCCCAGAAAATACAAAGATAAAATTACAGAGATATGAGCCAAATTAAGAGCTTGGTAAGCTTGCAGTTGGTGATAGATGGTTGTGGGTCTCTGTTGACTACTGTGAGTGAATATACGTATTTCCAGCAACGTCTACAATATGCTGCAGACCAATTTTCAGCTATAAATAATAAGCATAGAAATCTTCAGGATTGTCGGTTGGTTTTTTGCTTGGACGCTTGTAGGTAACAGCAAAATGTGAAAAACCTTGACCCAAGATTTAGCAAAAGCAATGTGAGCATCTCACTTACTTGAAGAGACTTTGCATCAGGATGGGTCTGCCCAGAAACCTTTCTCATTCTAAGCAAACATTGTAAAAGCCTTGCAGGATGTGTCCATTTGAATGGTACTCACATAGGCCCTGCCCTGCTTAGCAGCCAGATGTCACTGCTATTCCATAACCTCGGTCCTGACATCCATTTCTTTATTGCCATAGTAAATGCCTGTCCATTAACACATCCTGTTTCAATATACAGAAGGCTAGGTCTAGGCACATAGAGCCATAAATTAGCCACCTTTGCTCTGGTTATCTCTGACAAGCCCATCAGAAAGGGTCAGTCGTAGCTCATGTGCTCTGTCACCACAGATTCTATTCTTCTTGAGTCCAAAGGGTATTCCTGGACAACCGTTAGCCAGAGCCTTTCGAAACTAACAGTTGTTGTAAAAAAAGGGCTAGTTCTGTAAGGAGTTGTTTCCTCGACATCCATTGCCTGTGGCCGGCAGAGATTCCTATTTTCATGGTTATAGGAAAAATGTACATTTCTTTACATTTAGTGGGGAGCACATAACCTTGTATATAGAACTCAGTGACCACTGAAGGCAGAAGAATTGCCAGAGAACTGTCACAATCGCTCATTTTTTCCCTTCACCTAGAGGAGACAAATGGTCTACTTGTCTTTTTCGTGTGCTTTTTGTACATGTGCTTTATTGACTAAGAAAAAAAAAAGTTTAGATTTTCCTCACTTTGGATTTATAAAGCTCTACAAAGCTCTAGGAAAAGTGAGGCTGACACTTTCAAATGTCTACTGAAATTTTCAATATTTTTTAATATATTGGTGGGAAGAGTGTGATAGTGATGTGGATTACAGCCGCAAACACATTAGTCTTCAAGCTGCATGCTATCAATTAACTCAGACTAAGTAAGTTTATCTCTAACTCATATATTACCTAATTCATATTAAGGGTGGATCATATGATCGAATTGGCCATTTGCCAGTATCACATATTTAACAGCAAGGCTGGTTTATTATTTGCTCTCCTTACTTCTAGGAAAAAACCCAATAACAAAACACCAAAAATCAATCCATGAACTCCAACGCATTATTTATATCAAGAGTTGAGAATTACACAGCAAAAATTAAAAAACAAAACACCCTTAAAAAGAAATATTTAAAACACTTTGAAAGAATAGACACAATAAGAGAGACACAGGAGCCCTAAGGACAGCCCGAAGCCGAGGTAAAGCTGCCCAGGGTTCGAGCTGCTCAGCCCCACACAGCTCCATAAGCTGTTATCTGGTCCTGAGTAGTCCTGCATGCACAGAGTTCTCCAGTGCTGTCAACTCTCTTTTTTTCTCTTCATCAGTAACCAGTGCATTCCTAGAAGATGAAGAAATAGGTTCTGGATCTGGAACAACTCCAGGTGAGGAGCAATCCCTTCAGGTAGCCTCTTCTGGGACAGATTGGAGTAACCAAGTCTAACAGAGCCCTCCCAAGGGATAGTTGCCATCCCTGGGTTTCCCTACATTCCTCTCCCGGGAGAGACAAATGTGCCCATATGAAGGCTCGGAAGTCTCTCCACTCTTCCCTCTTTGCCTGCTGGCCTTTGCCGCTAGGAGCAAGTGTTGGAGAAGTTTAGAGAAAGCTGCAGTTTTCCTGCTTGATGCCTTAGTCTCTCACACCAGACCTGGGTATAAGAGGATCCCTGCCAAGACATGCCCAGGGCAACCCCTGACTGTGCCCTACAGGGAGCTGGGAAGGCAGAGGTAGCTTTCCTGCAAGGAGGAAGGTGTGTGTACCTGTGGCAGAGACTCCTGTGGCCAACTGCTGTGGCCAGGGAGCACAGCTAAGCTGGGGGCAATACAGTGCCAGTGTTGTACGTGCTCAATCCCTGGGCCTTGGTCATGGACACATGAGATGACACAGGCACCAGAGCCAAGGAGAACCCAAAGGCAGGGCAAGGCTGCTCAGGGCTTTGGCTGCTGATCCCCACACGGGTCCCCCACGGCACTATTTACATGCTCTGAGGTTGTCCTGCATGTACAGATTTCTCCAAGGCTTTTCCAACATGAAACGCTAAGCGGTGCTGCTATGTTTCTTTTCAGCCACTTCTGAAACAACAGTGTTGCCGACCTCAAAACCTCCAGGTAAGGAGTAAAATCCCTTCAGGCAGCCCCTTCTGGGAACAGGCTGGAGTACCTAAGTACCAAGAAGGTCTGCAGTCCCCCCAGAGAGGGGTGAATTCCTGTGCCAAGGTTTCCCAGATATCCTCTCTCAGAGGAGACAAAGGCACCCAGATCAAGGCTGTGACTATGGAGGCTGCTTTTTTCCTGCTTGATGCCTTTACTTCCTGCTTCAGGGCTGGATATAAGAGGATCCCTGCAAAGACATGCCCAGGGCCAGCCTGTGATCTGCTCTGCAGAAAGTAGTGCCTGAGGTTGGTTGGAGCACGGCCAGGGAGAGGGCTGAGCACCCACCACCATGGGGCTGAGGCCAAGGGCTGTGTCAGGGGACCCTGCAACTCTCCTGCCCGGGAGTTCACAATACTCCACCATTCCCCATCCCTGCAGGGCATCCCCCAGGCTAGAGAAAGTGTCCCCATTTAATGCCGTTTCTCTCCACTACTCTTCCCTGCTGGGTGTGGCTGCAAGTGGAGTGTCTTTGGATTATTTCAATGGGGCTGTTGCTTTCTGCTTGTGATCTCTTCCATCAGGAAGAAAAATTTTCCTCAGTAGGTTCTCTGGAAACAATATCTAAAGATGAGCCCTACAGGCAATGAAGTTTCATTAAGTGTTTCTTTTGGTTTTTGGTGGAAGAATAAGAATTAGATTTTTTTCCCCATTGCACAGAAATTGTCTCGTCTATGAAAATGTATTTATGGAGTTAAGTGAAAGAGACCAGGCAGAGTGGAAAGCAGAATTCGATGTCTTTGAAGAAAACTGTAATTGCCATCCTATGTATAACTTATATTTACATATAACTTTTAATTACTTATTAACCATTTAATTCAGGTATAGCTATAGAAAACCTACTCTAAAATCTTTACAGAATGTATAAATACTCAGAGAAAATGTATTATGATGATTAAGTTTGAAGCCCTCATTTTATTAACTTGTCAGGGGTAAAGGATCCTGCCATGACACTGTCATAATAAGGCAAGTATGTACCTGTGCATTATTAAAGATACACAGGCTATTAATAATCTGCCTTTTTCTGACAGCCACTGATTTTGACAACCCTTGATGCACTTTCTTTGTTTGATTTGGTTTTAGTTGTATTAAGTAGAGTTGAATGCTCGATATGGCAGATTATGAAGTTCAGCCATACTCCGTGTCCTCACTGTGATATCCTGCTGGATTGCATAGGGAAAAGAGTTACTATACAGATATTAAGTAAGCAAGATGTATCTGTGTGCTCTGTAATTGCATTTACTGTAATTTAATCTGTAATTGCATGAAATTGTATGCTCTAAAACACACCTACCCTTAGTAGAAGTATATATGAATTACTTTGTATATGACGTGGCTGTTGCAATTTCATAGGAATACTAATACCATTATCTTTCATCTTTGTATCAGGGGACTTCTGCAGTCAAAACCCTTGCGGAACAAATCTTGCTACGTGTGTTTCTTTAAATAGCGGCTTTGTGTGCGAGTGTCCATATGGATTCTACTTTAGTGATAATAATTGTAACAGTGGTGAGTTGCAGAAGAGCATCTATGTTTTTAGTTACCTGCTCAGGTGAATTTTTCTTCTCATATGCCTTGTTTTCATGTTAGAACTGAAAACATGCTCACTCTGGGAAAGCGGCTGCTGAGGAATTCCTTGCTTTGCAGAGAGCCTCTGTTACAATGGCCTAGATTGTTATCTTACAAAACAGTGACAAGCCAAAGAGGTTAATGTTCTAGGAAAAGACGGTGAGATCTCTGTCATGGATGCTGCAGATTAAAATGAGTGAAAAGCAGGAAAAAATGCAAGTGTAAACCTGACATCAGTATCAATTGTTAGGATTTAAAAAGGTCCAAACTTATGAAAACCTCTGAACAGCCAGGTCGATTTTCCCCATTGCTAAACACTCATTACAATACTGTTGAAACATATCTGTAACATGCTGCTGAAGGCCAAGTATGTGAGAAAATAGGGCTTCTTATTTAAAGTGCCAGCAAGAAAGATTCTCAAATGTACTTGTGAGGCTAAGAAGCAGGTCAATGCTAAATCACTTTCTCTTATGTGGTGAACCGTGTTAGCTGCTTAGTAGCTGCAAATTTGGAGTCTTTAATATACATGTTTTCTCACTAAATGCTGTAACACCTCACAGAAGTCTTTCAGCTTCAGGTCGTGCTGACAGCTTAATACTATTCAGTTTCATAATCAGGATAATTTGGTTGAGCCCAGGATCCTGCCTTCTTCCCGAGTAGCTAAAGTACGTCCCACATTGTTACTGAATTGATTGAATAAACATTTGTCCCCTACTGATCCCTCTAGTGTATGAAAAATGGCACTGGTTGTTTTCTGCATTATATTTCCCCATCTCTGAAAGCTGGAGAACTCTAAGGGGAAACCTGACTTTCTTAAATGCTTTCTAATTTATATTCTTTTTCTCATTCCAGGGGCAGTACACCCATGCTCCATTAATGTGAGAGCAAATTACAATGGTAATGTTGAAAATGAAAATTCCGTGGAGTATGAAGAGCTGTTCAACAACGTGTCAGAATTTGTGAGTGACAATGTTGGGTTTTTTCCTGTGTATTTAATGACACACTGGATCCCATGCAGGCAGAGAGGACACACAATGCCTTTAATAAGGAGCCTAGAGGAGTTTCAACTGAGAAAACTATTTTTTTCCAAGAACTGTTCACACTAGTTTAGACCTGTTTGTAAAAGACTTGAATTTTGCCCCCAAATGGCTCTTGTTGAAGTACCTGAAATCAGTAATGCCTGCATTTTTAGTACCACTTCTATTCTATTAAATTGCTCTGCATCTTTCACCATTCCCTCTCCAGAAACAATGGGGCTGAGTGAAGTTTTCCACCCTGCAGAGTTTCTGAACTCTGCTATTTGCTGGAGGCTCAGTAATACTTAGAGGGTGTAAGTAAAAATGAACGCTTTTTTTTTTTTTTTAAAGAAAATTATCATTTCCACACAGCACAAACTTCTCAGAATGGGTACCCAGCTGTGTCTAAATAACCGATTAAAAAGGATCTTCCAAAAGCCTACCAGTATCCATATTTTAATGCTCTTAGTGAAATGGATAATACACATTTTGAGCACTCTATGATTATACATAAAGTGTGGTAATAGATTTCCTGGAGAAATAAGATGAACAGTTTAATTTATACTGCCATGTTGAAACAAGTGGATTTGCTTATGTCTCTTCGTAGCAGTAAGGAAGAAAATGTATGCATCTTTACTAGATATCTGTTTAAAAATTATTCACCAGATATGAATCAGAAAACATCTAAACTGGTTATCAATTTATGCATGTTATTATATTGCTTCCTGTGAATGTCTTACCAGAAAGTGACCAAAAATTATTCCTCTAGAATGTTAAAAAAAAATTTTCCCCATGTTTTTTTCCCAGCATTTTTTCATGACTTGGCTACAGAAGAGCATGATATGTAGGTCTAGAATAGGTATAATGCAGTAATAGAATCCAGAAGTGAAAATAGCATAGAAAATAATTTTATTGCAAAGAAGGATAGTTTATCTTTCATTTCAGTTGAATTAGACATCTTATCCTTTTCTTGTGGTACCTCCTGCTTCTGTGGCAGTTGAAGGCAGCTGCTTCACAGCTGTGGCAGTTGTTCCCTGCTTCACATGGGATAAGGCAGAGCAGTGACTTTTCTGCTGACCCCATTCCACTCCCAGTGCTTTCATCAGTGTCGTGCTTCTCCCCACGAGATCAACCCCTTATGATCCCACTTCGCTGCATCTTAGGCACACCTGCCATCTGTAAGGATGACTACTTCTCCCTATTCCCTCTATTTGTACATAGATTGGTACAGTGGAGAAACCCCCACAAGCCATGAGCTTTCAAGAGAGTATCTGGAACTATCCAGCCCGTGAACCCTAATGCACTGCCTGACATTTATGCTCCACTGCTCTCCCATATTCTCTGTTCTCCAACATTCTACAGCACCACCCCACTACTCCCCTTCCACAATATCTTGCCTAGTGGATGTAACAGAGCAGCTTGCTTTATTTGTGCCTATAGTAGTATCTTCTGGATTAAAACTTTACAGTGATTTTGGTCTATGTTTCTGCTTGCCTTTAAGCATGATTCATTTCTCTTTTATAGTTTAAAGGAGCCTTTGTAGATTTCAAAGACTATGTACCGCCACCTATCATCGTGGAAATTGAGTAAGTTTGCTAGTTTAGTTTTTTGTGCAGTACATGCTTTCCACACACCCAATTTTAATCAGATTCCCACGGAATACTCAGCTCAGTAAAAGATATGGGATGAGTTCAGTTTAGAATGTTTCCCCTTAGAGGAGGACATTCATTTCATTTTTTAATGTTTCTGGGATGCTGGCCCCATTTTCACCCCAGTACGTCTGTGTAATGAACGAGACACCTCCACAAGGGATGTCTCACTTTTAGCACCATGTGGGATACAGCACTGTGCTATAACTAGCAGTATCCTGTGATATCTGACATGTCTGATATTGTAACAGTTAATTCTGAGGTTCCTATGATCACTTGGAGTGCTACCCAGCTTGGAGTCCCAGTTTAATTTAAGAAACACCCTCATTACAGAAGGCATACAGAATGCATCTTATTGTGAATTTGTTGGTCTCTCCTGATGGCAGGTTGAACAAAAATGTTATTGAATGGGCTGTGGTGACAGTAGCTGTGGGCATAGGTTCTTTGCTGGTCTAGGTGCACAGTGTTCCTTGTCCCTCTCTTTCCATTCCCATCTGTTACAGGTTACTGTTCCCAGAGCTCTGCCAGCTTCTCTGTGAGTGCTTCCTAACTCACATCAAGCAAAACCTGGCATGGTAGCACGCACAGGAGTGTAAGCCCTTTCAGTGAACCCAACAGATTAAGGAGTTATGCAGAGTGTTGTTCTAGCAGGGTTGTGAGGGCGGGAACTTCCAGCAGAGCAGCTGTGGCAGATCTCAAGGCAGTACAGTAATCTGCCACTTAAACATATCCCAGCATCATGAAGTTTAGCTGAAGAATGAGGTAGTCAGTGCTGTTCTCCATCTCACCCCAGGGAAGTTGCTGTCCAGCTGAACCCAACCCAGCTAGTGTGCAGTTGGCATAGATGCCTTTACATTGCAAACAAACCCTTCTGAATTCATTGCAGTTCATATCCTGAATTATCCTCATCATGCTTCAGGATGATCATGCCTGGATGACACAACAGGCTGATACAAGCATGTGAAAGTTAGTGCTTTACAGATTAAGTCCTCCACACTGCAGCTGATTTAAGGTTCACTCAGTTAAAAAATGTCAGCTATTTGTCAACAGCACACATTATGGGAAGAAAGAAGCTAGGAGAGAGAGGGAGATTTAGCAGACAATTTCTCTTGTCTTTGCATCTAACTTGTTATACATATGGATTATATGAAACTTTAAAATTATACTATCTGTACTTTTCAGACCTATTACACAAACCAGAGCTGCTTCTCAAATGAAATTAAAAGTGATAAACCTGTTTAAGGCAGAGCAAAGCCAAAATTCACTTTCTGTTGCAATATTAAAGGCAATGGATGAGGGAACTGAAAATCCATCCTATGTCACCTTTTATGAAGGTATGTAACTCCTTAATGTGGAAGTCAACAATCAGCAGAAACAGAGGTTCCTCTGTTCAGACCGGGTTGGAGGATTTCTGTGTACAAAAACCCCATCAAAGGATAAACCTTGTTGATTTTGATGAGCTGAATGTTTGACCTCGGGTAATTTTGAAGATTCAACTATTCAGTGCTAGGTTTTTTTTTTCTTATTAAGGCTTTCTACTTCCTGTGTAAAGAAGAGAAGGAAAACGCTTACTCCCAAGTAAGCATTGGCATGGTGATTTTAACCTGTTGAGTGTTAAGTGAAGGGAAAAATCAGGATAAAATACATACAGATATACATTGTGCTTCTGAGAATAACCAAGTGTTTCACTGGCAAAATAGGAAGAAAATGTCTTTAGACTTCTTCCATAATTATCTACAGTTATTGAAATGAGGCCTCACTGATTAGCTGCTGAACTAAGCGATTAATTGATCTAAAGCAGTGAAGTCTTGCATTACTAAAAGTACTATATTTGGAGAATGGTTTCCTAAGTAAAATATGGGAGGGGTGTGTGTCTCACTTTTTTTTTTTTTTTAATATGTCTTATTTTGAAACTAACTTTCTCAAAAGGTGTAGCTGATAATTAAATGAGTCCATTTCATGGCTTATAGCCTGAGCTTGGTCTCTGAAGGTGACTGTATACACCTCAGCCATGATATTTCCTGTGTGTTGGTCCTAAACATAAGGGGGAAATAGAAAAAACTGAGAGCCCACAGACCACTAGCACATCCCTCTAATCATGCCAAGCACTGAGGGTTTTTTAACTATTCCCACCACTGGGATATGGATCTAAAGAGCAACATTCTAGGCAAACAGGATACTAATACTGCTTATGAAATGAACTAAATGCCCGCAAATATTTATATCTATGTAGAACTGTATGGGATCTGGATCTTACAGTTCAGTCATGGAAAAACTAAGGGAATAATGGTGGGGTTTTCTATAGGTTTTTAAGGTGAATCAGCGGAATATAAACTTATGTGTAGGATTTCCCTTTTCATAGACTGAAAGCCAGGAAGGTTTGGAGGCAGTTGTAAGAAGCTGAGAAACAGGAGGTCAGAAGGTGTGATGGAAACAGGACCTTAACTGGTAAAGAACAAGGGAAAAGAAAAGACTCGTCCAAAAGCCTACAGTATTGAAGTCACAAGAAAGGACTTAATTTTTTTTTCTTTAGAATTACTAAATAATTTGTTTGTGATTTGCTGAGCAAGAGCAATTCTTTCTGTGAAATATTTTTAATACTCAAGTTTGCTCCCTGTTTCTCTTTTAAAGTGGCAAAATACTGTGATGTTTTCCAATGTGATAATAAAACCACAACATGTAAAGAAGACAAGTTTCCAGAATGCACATGCATAAGTGGTTTAAATAAGACAAAATGGGATGATCGTTCTTGTTCAGGTAAAAACCTTACTACTTTATCTGTACCTGAAAGACTGACTGGCTTAGTCCCTGTCTCAGTCCCTTCTTGAAAAGAATGCTGCACAAATGTGCTGACATCTAAAAATAAGAGATTGTGTGTCTTATTAAGAAAACCATAGAAACAGGTCCCCACATTTCACTTTGAAGATTAGCTATGATTCTATTCCAGCAGAATAAACTACTAAGGTTTACTTCCAATTTTGTGGTTCTGTATTTCGGTTTCTGTTCTACATTGGTATAATCCTAAAAAAACCTCCCGTCCTTGTCCTTTGAAAAATGAGAGAGTTCTGAGTGTTTTCAGTGCAATTAAAACTAAAAAAAAAAAAAAAAGAAAAAGAAAAGGAGATACTATCTTCAGTGTTGACTTTAAGGGAGGCTATCCTCAATTAACTCTTTTTTTCCCTCCCCCCCAAAAATACAGTTTGCAGTGACGACTGTTCTGCACAGGCCCACAAGTATTGTGTGATGGAAATAGATGGTCCAAAATGCAAATGCATGCCTAACTTCAAAGAGAAGGAAAGAAAATGTGTAGAGTGAGTACTCATCTTTTTTTGTTGCAATCCTGTGCTCTAGGCAAAGATGGGGGAGAATAGCATCTAACACGGGGTCACCTGTAATCTAGAAGAATAGGCTTCTGCCATGTGAATCAGAGACATGCCTAAGGTGGTCAGCAGGTAGACCAATTCCCATGGTGTCACAAATTATGGCATTTTTACTGGTTGGCATTAGTCTTTTCTGTGCACTCATAATACCACAAAGGAAAGTTAAGGAGACCCAAGGTCACTCATGAGTCAGTGGAGAGGATAAACTTCTTCACTGCATGAACACCGAGTAACTGAACCATGGGAACTGGTATGCTGAAGTGTTTAGTCAGCAGCAAGCATTAGAGCAAGACTTGCATCAAATCCCTGGAATGCTTCCACTGATATCAGTGGGGACTGTTTCCTGATAACTTTTGACCGATGTTATTTCATCTTGATTTTCTCTCTGAGGGTGTTTCTGTCAGCTCAGGATTAGTGCAGAATGGTGGAGTTTGCTGGTAAAGCCAAAACTGGTTGTCCTCTGCTCTGGTGGATAAACAGAGGGACTTTACTCATATCCACTAAATCAGCTCTTTTTGGAGTTACTGCTGCTGCACACTGAACACTTCTTACCATAAAGTCGAAGCTTTTGATAAAGACAGTGTGTGGCAATCCAAGTGGCTCAGAGGTGCAGAGTTTAGTTCTTTAGAGAAATTAGGTCCTTTTAACATTTTTCAGACCAAGGACCTGAAACTTTGAGTGCCTAGATCACCAGTCATTCTGAAAATCTCAGATTGTTTTACTCTAATGGAAGTAAAGGATTCAATATTAAGAGGAAACCTGCACTGAACACACTTTGCAGAGAAACTACTAATAAAAGGGGGAAATGCAGTTTTGGTTTGTGATAATAAAATTATTTGAGTTAGAAGCGACCTAAAAGATCATCTTCTTAATGGCATTATCTTTTTCTTCTTTCCCTTTTATTTTTTAACTCTCTTGTAGGTGTCAAGTGGGCTATTCTGGGGAGAACTGCAAAGACAGTAAGTATGAGAATTTTTGATTTTTAATTATAGCATGGAAAAATACATAGTAGTGTTTAATCTGTCTGAGATATCATTCTGCATTTTTAACAGGAGAATATTAGGAAAAAAAATAGTGGAATTTATCTTTTGCTTTATGTGCCTAGGGTGTGGGAAGAGCCCATTTGATACCTAATGATGTATTTTAGCAGCAATACTAGCTTAAATAACCCCTACACTTCCCAGTTGTTCCTGTCCCTCAGCTATAACTGTGGGTATAACCATTCCGTGGTATCAGGAACTTGAGTTGAGATCAAAATAGTAATATAAAAGAGATGGTCTGTAATGCAGATCCTTAATTTACATATTGCTGTGTCCACAGAACTGTTGTAAGTACCAGGAGCTTAGGAATAAATTACATCTTTCATATTTTCCTTCCTCCCTCCCTCCTTTCCTTTTACAGAACTTGTTTTTCAATATTCACCATTAATTTTCAATTGATTGTTTTTATTTGCTGTTTTCATTTTCCCCAGATAGTGAACTCATCCTTATAATAGTGGGTACAGTGTCTGGAGCCATTATCTTGAGTTTAGTGATAGCAATCTCTGTTGTTTCAGTAAGGTAAGAGTATTTCTTACAACTGAAGTCACATTGCTGCATGTTCATAGAGAACTAAGCAGAAATTTAGAGGGGCAGGGCTGTGAATGTGGTTGCATGCCTAGTTGGGTGAACATGTTCATTTAAGCCATATAATCATTAGAATTTGCTCTTGCCTATGTGCTGTTCCAATAAGTATTTGTTCTATTGCTGTGAATTCAACTATGAAGGCTTCAGTCAGGTCTTCAAAATACACACCTGATCCATTAGTCCTAATCCTGCCCTAGCCGGTATTGACGTGGCATCTGGATAAGACTGAAGAAGGATGCTGATATCAGAAGACTGGTGTGGCCCAAATTCAGACCCTCTGCAGCTTTCCCTGCTAGCACTTCAGCTCAAGGCTTGGCATGGCCCTTCCAGCTCAGTACAGATGTAATTTTCAGCCAAGCATCTTCTTAAAGCTTGCTATTCCTGGTGTACTGGCAAATGTCTGATTGCAGTTGCACCTCTTCACTTCTCTCCACAAAATAAATAGTCAAGCACTTCCCAGGTAAAGATGCCTATAAGACTACTCAGCAGACACTGCTTGCCAGCAGGTGCACAAGCTGATGCCAAGTATGTGTGTGATGTATGGGCTTCTGAACACGGACAATCCAAATGCATCATTTAAATATCCAGCTTTGGGTACAGGGACAAAGGCAATTTTTCTTAACCAGGTCTAATTAATGCCTCTTTTCTTCCTCAGAACAACCATTTAGAGCTAGTGGTGGTTGAAAGAAACTCCTTTACTGTAGAAACTAGCTGAAAGAGGCCAAAGTCCTCCTCTGTCTCTCCTAACAGCTTTGCCCTATCTGTGACAAACAGTGCCAAACTTTGTACTCTAATACTCTAACAGTTACAACTATGATAAGGTATGCTATAAAAATAGCAGGTATGCTATAAAAATTGGTTGTGTGTTTCAGAACAGGACTGAGCATTCAAAATAAGGTGGGAGTGGACAACTCAGTAAGCTTGACTTACTGGATAAGGCACATTAAACGGTATTTTAAAACCTCCTTTGTTCTTCCATTTCCTCTGAAGAGCCAAACACAGACAAAATCCAGAGAAGAAGAACCTGGTAAAGTCAGGAGGATATTCCAACACAAGCATCTCTGATGATAGACCAAGTGGTATGTTCCCCAGAGTCCAGACCACTTCTGGTCATGCAAACCCAGGATATGACAACAACCCATATGATATGGATTCCACAAGTAAACATCGTTTTTCAAAGAGAGATTATGATGATTTGGTAAGTCTTTTACACAGACCTATAGGAATTGCATTCCTGAACAATAGTGTTCTGAGCTACAGACAATGTTGAAAACTAAACTTCACTCTTTCCATCCTCCCTTGATCTAGAAGCCCAAAGTGGTATAAAGCCATCCAAACAACTGTAGCTATTGCTGAAAAACTTTGCTTTAATACAGAGATCAGCACTCAGAACGATCTCTCTAAAGTCTCAGTAGTCATCCGTGAGTCACAGGAGGGATATGTGAAAAGCAAGGGTCAAAGCAACAGCTGCCCAGGGGTCTGCTGTGTCACTGGACATTTGACTGCACCGACCAAACTCATCCCTCAGCACAGGTGTGCCTGCAAGCATCATAGGCTGTTACCACCTGTGCTTCTTTTGAGCCGGGTGTGGAGTCAATAGGAGCTGCAGTGGCACTTCTCAGTTGCAGCCTCGTGCAGACTGAGCTGCCCAGAGGGTTGGTGTCCTCCCACCCATACTGCTGCTGCCTCATTCACAGCAAGAGCCTCTGCAGCTGCTGCAGCACTGCAAAGGGATAAAGTGTGAAACTTTTGCACTGCTGTAGCCCAGGGCAGCATGGTCAGCAGAAGCATGTCATTAGGTGGAAAGCATGTTCTAAATAAAATGTCTGTTTTATCCATGAATTCTGCAATGGAGCTGCGAGGGGGCAGGAGCTTGAGAAGTGCTATGATTCATTTGCTGAGTTCAACATGTGTCGAGTAAATAAGAAGCATATTGTGTGTTCAGATCTTGTTTAAATGACACTTTAGCTCTACCTCTGTGGTGCAAGAAACTAGCCCTGTTTAGTGAAGAAAATCTATTTAATTGTAATACATTTACATGTTTTGCAGAATTGAGGACAAAGCCATGACAGAAGCAACCTGAAAATCTGATGTTTAAAAAAACTCCACAGCTTTTAAACAGCTGCCAGTTAAGAGAAGAAAAATATCTATTTAGTTAGTTGATTGGTCAAACTTACATGGATTTTGGCATTTCTAACTTTCCAAAGGTGTCTACTTTTCACTGGTTCAAATCTGCCTCTCTGGTTTCCCTTGAGGGCTGGTGTATCTTGGTGAAGGGGCTCTCATGTGCAGTGTGAACATGTTGAACTCTTCTGGGAACAGAACTTTCTGACTCAGAGCTACTCCTTATTTCTCTCCTCTTTGTCTACATTCTCTGTAGTACGAAGCGTCACGGGAGCAACGGGGCTTTAGGATGCAGAGCAGATACTAAGGGACCAAATCAGCAGATGGATGGATGACCACTGTGACACTGGGTCAGACCAAAGAGTTTCACAGCCTCTCGCCAATGCAATTACTTCAGCAGAAGAGAACAAAGTCCTTAACCCCAGATTCTCTCAAGATTTTCTAAAGGAAGCCCTCTGCTTGAAAGAGATCACGGACAAATGTGAAATAAGGGGGAAGCGTAGCAAAAGGTAGAGAGAAGAAGACTTCTTTTAAAAGAACTAACAGGCTCCAATAAATATTAGACTTTTTTGAGAAGGCCAGTGTCAAGAGCGGGAGTGTATGCAACAGGATTGTAATATTTTTCAGCTCTTCTGGAAGATGGTCCAGGCAATATGTGTGATGCTGAAAAATGTCAGCACTCAGAGCTTTGCCTATATTTGTGCTCACTTGAGTTCAGAACTGTTTTTCATGAGAACCTAACCTGTTTCACTTTACTATATCTGATACAGTATTTTTCAGCGTCCTAAGCCCCCAGTATTTCCTATCTGAAAGCATTCTGTTCAGATCTCTGCTGACATGTGTTGTGTGAGACAATGGCACTTGTCTGACCTCTTCAAAATACAATGGCAAGAAACAGTATCTTCAAACAAACACTTTTGTTGTCTGTGTTGCACAACTGCATTGATTTTACATTCTCAGCTCCTGTGGAAAGTGTTAGATTTTTTTTTCTTGCAGTCTTTATGTTTGAAAGATCTTAATGTTGGTGTTTGGGGTTTTTTTCTCCTAATTTCTTACATATGGTCAATAAATCTGTCTGTAAAAGAATCTACACCATATTTAGCTGTGTGCATAATGTATTGACTAGCATTAATATTTCATTTTATATATATATATTATAAAAAATCTCTATATGTACACATATGTACATATATTTAGAGATTACACTCATTTCAAGCATCATTTAATTCTGTTATGTGTTTTGGGTTTTATATATGCAGATTAACTTTTCCTATTAAACATTATTTTTCTCAGTACCAAGACTTCCTTGTGTTCTTCCCAGTGGTATAAGTGCTTTTTTTTTACAATTCTGGAGACTATTTTATGTTAAAATTTGTAGTGAGTTTAGACACAAATGTGCACTGACTGGTTACATCAGCACCCAGACTTCACTCAGTGGTTCTGATCAGAAACGTTATTAAATCTTAATGAAGCTAAAATGCTTATTGTTGTAAGACTGGCAGCAATTTTCAGTGGTTGCTTTCAGTGGTAACTGGGTAGTTAGTGCAGCTGGGTCTCCTTTGAAGATGCTGCTCTCTCTTATGGCAGTTGCTAATGGCAGCTGAGAAAAGAATCTTTCAGCTTAAGTGACAAATTTGGTGGTCAGTGGTAGAAAACACTGTATGTGGCTGCAGAGGCTATCAGGGTGTCCATGCAGGTGTATGTTTCCTGTGCTCCCCATGATCAAAACCAGCTCCCACTCACCAGTTAAGCAGTTGAAAACTGGGAATGAAGTCCTGATATTTCTCATGTGGCTTCTCTAGCCAAAGAAGGTCCCTCCCCCAACAGTTTAATGTATGGCCTTCCATGCCTGCTGTCCCCTCCTTTTTCTTTGAGCCTTGTGTCTCCACCATAAGTCCGGTGAAGGAGATGCTTTCAGCTTCTAATCTTTCTACTAAGTCGTTTCTCTTTCCCCTTTTCTCTGATTTTTCAGCAGCAGGACATGATTCTGCTGTCAGCAGCATTCTGGGGAGTTCGCATGGTGTGAGACACTGGAAAATGGATGGGATATAGGCATGAACTGACAAAAATCACGAAGCTCACTGTAGGCTGCTACTTCATTCAGCTGTCTGCTTTTGCTGGGATATCCTCTTCTCTCCTGCTTTATATGGCAGACTGAAACTTGGGGTTACGTGGAGCTGAGTAAAAACATATCTCTATATATCAAGACTAACAGCCCACTGCTGTTCATCCTGGTCTTTCATCGAGGTAAATTGTCTGGTTTCATCCATTCAGTGCAGAGAATCCTTCAAACACAAGTAACAGTAGCCTGCTACACAAAAGGCTTCTAAGTGTTATCTCACAAAGCAATAGATGTTAGAAATGCAGCTGAAAGCTCAACAATAAACGAAATTTTAATGCAGTAAAACTTTATTGAGGGTGCAATATCCAAGCATTTGCTGTCATTTGATAATAAAAGCTGCAAAAATAGTCAGGTGTGTTTGTCATTTAACTACAGAGGGAATTTCATTGCTGTAATTCAAAGCTGGTTTGTGCAACTGCAAACAGTTCTCATTCAATCTGTGCTAGGGAGGAGCTATCAGATACCACCGTGAGCCTGCTACTCTTTAGCATTTCAAAGGATGTCACAGTTATTTTATTTGTACTGGAATTCTGTACCAAAAGGGCAAAGTCTCAGATACTTCACTTCTGTTTGGCTATCAGCAATGTGTGATTCTCCTGGGGTATGTGATCATGGAAAATAACCCTTTGTGGCGTTTTATGACTGCTGCCACTTGGCTCATGCTTTGTTCCAGCTGCCCATCCTTCGGAATCCAAACAGGCATGGGAAAGGGAGTGACTGTCACCAGTCAGTGTGAGTGAGGACATGCCTGCAGGCAGGCTGAGCGGCTCCAGGCATCTGCCACACTTATTTCACGTCCTGGGTTCTCCCACCCATTTTCTTCCCTGCTATGCAAAGTGTCCCTGAGATGCAGGGCGTCCTGCTGCCACACGACCTTCAGAGGAGGTGGAATGGATATATATAATGTATACATGTGTGGGGATATCGGGATAGCTTCAGTCATATGGAATTCTCTATTTATTTGGGTACACTCAAGCATCCTCAAGCAATGTGGGGTGAGAGGGGAAGGGTACAGTGCTGGGGATAGTAGTGGGGTAAGAACCTGGGTCTGGGCAGCTGCATTAGAGGAGCTGCACCACAGGAATGTAATGGGATGGTGGAGTAAGAATGGATGGGGTGACCAGGCCTGCTGCTGTTAGCACTGCTTGTACCTGAAACCAGCCTCAAAACTGAGACCCAAAACTATGCATCCACACACCTACCAGCAAAGCCCAGCATCCAAACTCACATGTGAAAGACAGCACCTTTCAGGCCTGAAAGCACGAAGCACTTTGCTTTTTTGAGGGGAGAAAACCATTCCTTGTTTCCTTTATGAGACTGTTTTTACATACATCCTGCATGTGATGTGCCAGGCTGGAGGCATGAACAAGTAGGAGTGAACAGTGGAGGTAAGACACCATTGTAGATCAAGGGGCTTGAATTTCCACTTCTTGTGTACCTTGAGTTTGATGTCTTGTTCTTTTCAGGCTGAATGATAGCATTCCTCCCAACCAGAGGGACAGGGGTGTGGGAAAAGGAGCCTATCCTCCAGCAAGAAGTATTCACCTTCTTTGATAGGAATGGCTGCCTAACAGTATGGTGAGTGTTTAGGGAAACTCAGGTGAGGAGTGAAGGGGTTCAGGCAGATGTCCTGGTGAACATGACTGTCCCTAGCTGTTTTTGGGAAGACAAGCTCAGCTTCATCCCAGGCTCAGGAGGTTACTGGACCTTGGTACAACCCAGACACCTGGGATCCTGCTTGAAATTTTGAGTTCAATAGCCCAGGGCCACCAATCATAGCAAGGCAAGTGAGGCAATCCTAGCACCGCCTCATCTATCACTCCTGTGAGAAGAGGAATGTCATTTGTCAAGTGTATCAACTGCAAAGTCATCAATTGCTATTTTATCCCAATTTTCCTTCACCTATTATTTTTAGCCCATTAATACTCTCTGTTTCAAAGCCTCTTGTTTCATGTTTGTGGACAGAGCAGCTTTGCTTACCAAGGGTTCCCAGAAGGATTAAATTGACCTCTTCCAGGTTTTGGGGCGAGTTGATGACACTGATTTTTACAATAATTAGTAAAAAAAAAAATCTCCAAACACAACTCTAAAAGCCCTAAATGGTCTAAGACCAGGGAAACCCATAAAACATGTCAGATCACAATTAGAGAGGAAATAAACAAGGCTAAAAATAAGAATCCACAAATCACCTTGTTGCTGATACAAGGCTCTTTAAATATATCTAAGCCACAAAACACCTGGGAAATTGGTGGGAATGCTAATGACAAGGGTATAAAAGGGGCAGATGGGGGTGATGACATAGCAGAGGAGGTCAGCGATACTTTTGTGGCTGCCTTTACAGCTGAAACTGTTGGGTAGTTTCCAACATCTGCCAGTCTGCAGTGGATCAGCTGGAGGAAACAGCAATCAGAAGTAAGGAGGTAACACAGCATAAAGAGCTAACAAGAGAAAAGGAAAGTAAGTAAAGTAACTAGGTAACAGAGGGATAAGGTGAAATAGAAAAAGTGTTTGTTAGTAAGTGACCAGGACCAGGCAGCACTGATCCTGGGGACCCAAAGGAGCAGCACAGCCTAGTGGTGCAGGTGGCAGGTGTGCAACAGCAGTACCCAGATGTGTTCCCAGGCACAGCCAGCCCATCACTGAGGTGCACTGAGCCATCATTGATGGGTCTCTGAAGCCATTCACTCAGGGTGGCAGCCAAACATCCACCAGAGAGAGAGAGAGGTATCCCCTAACAACAGGATGAGAAAGTGGGGATGCTGGAGGAAGGGGCTGTAAAAGGAAATGGACTCCCAAGACAGTTCCTCCTGTTACAGTCTCTGGAGCAGAGCCTGGGGAGGGATGGATGCCCTGTGCCAGAGGGACATTTCTCACCTTCTGGATGCATTGATCTGCTTTATTCAGTACAGCACAGGCTGAAAGGTGATGTCTGTGGCATATGAAAAAAATGAGTCTTGTATGCCCTAATTGTACCCAGGCAGTTCATAAAACATGGAGAGGCAGGGTAAGGTACTGTACATGGGGCTTTGCTGTTTCTGTAGAAACAGCCTCAAAAGAAGAAATAAAGGAAAGATTTCATAAGCAAACAACTGAAAAAATGTACAATGCTTCCTGCATTTGAGGGTGGAAGGTGCTGCCTTTCACACACAAGCTCCAAAGAGCAACCTCTGGAGAGCAAAATCTTTTCCTTTCCTCCAGGAAAAACAAACTAAGACCAAGAGCTCTCACTCTCCCTCTCCTGGTGGAAGCAAAACTGAACATGAAGGAGCTGTGCCTCACCTGCTTGCCTCTGATCCCAGTTTCCTGGGCAATGTCTCCAAATCCCGGGCAGCATCCCTCATGGCACCCGCGAATATGAGCAAAATCAAGGGAAGCAGACAGAAAATATCTGTCCAGCTGGGGACTCAAACAGGGCAGAGATTTCTCTAGGTGAACTGGGACACTTGCAGGGCCAGATAAGGTGGAAAAGGGAAAATAAGGCACTGGGAAGAATAAAAAATGTTGCTCAGGACTCCAAAAAGGGCTGTGGAGGGACCAATGTTGCTTTTGGTTGGCATCTATGGCAACCAAGTATTTTCTTCCTTTTTCTTTTTTTTTTTTTTTTTTGCCTGTTCTGAAAACACCAATACCACTGGTAGGACTTCGAGCTTTCTCTGAAAAAGAAAAGAGATCCTTTTATCCTTAGAGATCCTTTTATAGGGCAAATCAGTCAAAACTTTAAAAAAGAGAAATGTTTCATATCTGGAGCAGTCAATTAATTCAAGAGGTCATTATGGTGCTAAGGTTCCTAATCCCCTCTCAAGCAGAGGAATGTTTAAATTGGTGTGAACTAGGGGTCAAGTCTAGGCAGGTATTTCAATGCCTAACTTGCACTGACATTAATGGGAATAGGGGTCTCTGGGGGAGAATTGTGGACCGGGTCCTGTATATCATTCCTGTAAATGAAACAGGGCTTGTGTTGCACATGTGTAAAAGTACATCATTATTCTTTTCAAAGCAAGGTCTTTCCTTGTAGACTCTTCAACATTTCTCAGCTGTTTTGTCCTTTCATGTCAGATGTGAACAGAGTCTACAGCAAGCTCACACTGGGGAAAAAACTCATTGCCAGGAAAGTAAGAAAAATACCAGAGTCCAGTGATTTATTTCAGGTAGTGATTAAGTATCCAAGTGTCAACTGAGATTTGAAAAAGCTACATGGGACATTAGGAGTTCAAAACTGCAGAGATCCAGAATTCCTTGGAAACACATTTGTACCTCCAGAGCACTCTGCTTGCCCAGGTGCTTAGGACTAGGGTTTTTATTCCATTTAGTGGGAGTTTTGCCAGAGATTTGAGTGGAGACAAGCCTATCTGGATCTACCTGCTGATATTTTAAATATTTAATGATGCTTCTCCATGTAGGCACAAAAAAGGGAATCTGTTTGGGCTCTCCGCTTATAAGAAACTCTGCTAGATGTGCCCACTAAATATTCCCGGCTTTTGTGGTTCTCCTGGACTGCTAACCAAAGTGGGACCAGCTTCGCTGAGGCAATATGTGCAGGAAGAGAGAATATTTCTGAACATACCATACAAGGTGGTGGGGATGGATCTTCGTGCTATCAAACCCTTCTCCCACTCCTTCTTCTCTGCGACCTGGCATAATCCCTGGCCACAAGATGGAGCTGGCTCTTTGCAGTTGCAGGATAGGGCACACCAAAGGCAAAACCTCTGAATGAGCACTTCTTGATTGGAGCTAACCATTAACACAACTACAAGCAGGTTTCCATGGAGCTGCTAACTTTTAACCCTCTCCTATGTCCAGCCTGGTGCATCCTCATGTCAGTCACTTTGGTGGCACATTCCTTAACTCTGAGGATAAGGGCATATTTTTTGGAGTGGTTCGTGGCTGGAGATATCCCTCACACATTTCAGTTCAGCACATCATCAAGCCTCTCCTGAAAGTAGCCACTCAGGTAGCCACGTGTCCCCCAGCCAGCTCTAGAGGCTGCAGGAACAACAAAACTTGACAGGTTTGGTCTGGCTTCATCATCACTGTCTGAAAGACTCAAGTTTATGCACCTTTGAGGCATGAGGAAAATCTGCCCCACGTACCTCCCTCACTTTCCAGCCCAGCAGCTTCAGGTCTGGACTTGCTCAGAGACATATTCTCCTTCTTTCATGTAGGAGAGGGTAAAAACTTGGCAATTTTAGGTGTCACTCTCTGCTTCCCAGCAGTGTTGCAATGCTGCTTTCAGGAGTTGGGAGTGGTAGTGTAGCTTTTGAGTTCTGAGGTTGATCCTTAGATGGTAAAAATAGATATTTTTATAACTATTTTTACACCAGGCAGCAGCAACACGAGCTGCATCTTTAGCCAGAGAATAGAAATCAGATTATATTCATGATTGTAATTTTTGGCACGTGGTAGTTGCCTGTTACTGACAAGGATATTGTGTGAATTGTATTATTTTTATAGCTTCCTTGGAAAAAGCAGGAGACAAACTTTTTCCATGGTGGTGAAAACCCCATCAGTCTGGTCTGTGAGCTAATTTACAGTGGGAGGCAGCATGGGGACAGTAAAGTTGCATGGTGCCCACAGCCTGTGTCTCTGCGCTCCCACTTCCCATCATGGCGCAACCAAGAAGACCTGGCAAACAGCACAGTGAGGACCTGGAAAGGAAAAGAAAATGTTTTCCTAATACAAGAACTATTTGTAACATGGTGGAAGTTTCCACGGTTCAAAAGAGCTTGCCTTTTATTTCATATCTCTGATCTTATACCCCAGCTTGACCCTAGCTTCCCTCAGACTCCTTTTTACTAAAACCATAAAATTGTCAGGCTTATTTATCACCTGAGTTCCAGTTTTGTTGTAGGAAGAGCTGTGCAGACCAAAGGAGTGAGGGAGCTCCAGGACCTGCTCTGCACTAGTGCCTGAGGCCAGTCTGCACCCAGGTTACTCCTCCAACATTCATCTTCACTGTGACTTTAGGAAATAGGTAATCTTAGCTGTCCTAGCTGATGTTTCTGGCTCACTAGAGAGCTGTGGCTGGGATTCTATGACTTCTGAACTTAATGCAAGTATGGCAGTTGATATTATAATGGTAGAATATTATACCAAATAATGAGTTATATCCAGTTGGAAGACATCTCTTCCAGCTGGAGCTGCTAGTAAGTAGCAAACCTAAACTTATGCCACAGAGTCTAGAAATGGGAGAAAGTCAGAGACGTCCCAGGATTTTACTGAGTGATAGTCAATATTTTGTGAAACATTAAGGCAGAGGTGGAGCTTCACTCTGAAACAAGCTGTGGCCTTGAGCAGGGTGCTGGGACTGGCGTTTTACTCAAACTGGGGCAGAAAAAGGAGTCACCACTGAAAATCTAGAACCTCTGCAGTGCCATGGCAGACATCTAGACATGACTCAGATGCTTTTATCCACCCTTCCTGCCATAAGGAAAATGTGACAATGAAAAACTATCTTTAAAACACCCAAAGTATCTCAGATAAAGGATTTTATCTGTTTTAACTGATAATAAATAAGCCAAAGAACCGACTTAAAATTGCGTCACTCACAAATGTATGCCCAGGTCAGATTCACTGGGTTTATGTCCTACCTTGACCACAGCTTTAAAACGTGATAAGAAAGTGAGCACAAAGATCAGGCCTTTCCAGACTGGCGCTTGCCTTTCTCTATTCCAACAGAACTGTGTAATGATGCTGGAAAACCAAGTCCAAAGGCCTTTGTGGCACCTAAATGCTTAAAGGAGTCTGAGGGATCTCAGTCTCATGGGCTATGTGGTCCTTAAGAATGGCATTTTGTAGACAGGAAACACGATACTCTAGAGAGAAAAGACACAGGCAGTGATCATGGCTGCTCCTGGAGATGAAGGATGACTTTTTTAAAGGTCATCCTTTCATGATTCCCAGGAGATAGCGCCCTTCTTTTGATTCTTATCCTAAAATCTTGGTGCTGCCTCAAAATCATCTTCTATTGAATATACAGTAGGATAATCTCATTAAGATACGGGCACTAAAAGCTTTTTTTCTCAGTCCCTTATTCAGAACAAGGGAATCCCAGGAGAATGATGAAGGTTTTATCTGGTTTTGTACATGGAGGCAATCTTCTTTTTTGGTCATCTATTGCCATTTCATCCCTTACTCCAGAAAAACATCCAGGACACATTGATCTGGCACCCTTGTCACCAGCAAGCAGGAAAGATTTATGCCAAGACCTCCTGTAAGGACCTCATTTCAGGCCACACGTTATGTCTGCTCCTGCCTCATTTCTTGGTCTGTGGCCAATCTCAGGGACACAAGGCTGTCTGCTTGCTCTGGAGCCCAGCTGCCCACCCTGTGGGGGCTCAATTCCCCATATTCAATCACCACAAATTCCCCCTCTTCGTGTCACAGCTGCTCACTTCGTCATTGGTGCAATTACATCCCCTTTTGCTGCTGCATGGAGGGAAAGAGCACAGCGCTGGCTTCAGAGAAGAGTATTAATACTGTTCTCATTGGGGAAGCCACAGCACTTCCTCCCCTACAGGTCCAGGGACTTTCCCTGGAGAGCTCTGGGCCCAAACTGTGGTCTCTTGGTCAGTGGTGGTCTAATGGGACAAGATATGTGGCCTGTGACTCTGAGGGATCTTCAGAGGGGTTTAGCTTGAAAAATACGATGATAGTAGCACATGATGGATAGCAAATGTTGAGCACTGACAACAGCTTCTGGCTCGAAAATGTATAGTAGCAGCTCCTGACCTTTTCCCTTCTCATGGGAGGTTTCCCAGATGAGGTCATTCTGAGGACAGCGGGCACCAGGTGCTTGTGACAGTGCCACAGGCGCCTGCAGAAAGCAAGAGCAGGCACTTGACCTCGACTGAGCCCAGCTAAATATAACTCATGACTGGTGAGCTCCTACACCACATCTGGCTCCAGTCCCACTACAGTACATTCCTTCTGAAAGCAATGCCCACTTCCTCAAGCCCTCTTCTCTGCTCCTTGAAATGCCACAGTTGGGTCTCAGGTGGCTTCCTTCCCTCTGAGTAGGCTTTTTTCTCCCATGATCCTGCTTTTCCTTTTTCCCTCTTGCTCATTCTCCACTTGCCCCTGTGCATCTGCTCCCTTGCCCAGCGCTCCCTGATCAGCATAGCAGACCCAGGGACAAGGGATGAGGGTTTCTCTGCTCCTATGATTAAAGCTCTAACATGAGTTCATCCATGGATGTTTGTGGATATGGTTTGTCTCAGGGTACTTGGGCATGGCCAAAAGATCTGAGGAGGGACTTATAGGTCTACATGAGGCTTCTTTGGGCAGTAAAGCTCATATTGGGTACTTTATCTCTTGCAAGTGCAGAATCTGCATTTCATTTTCCTTCTTTTCACAGGAATAATAAAAATATACCACAGAGGAACAAAGTCACCACACACCACGTCTTGCATTTCCAGGTCAGTCCAAACATGGCCAGTATTCATTTTATTAAAAAAGGAGGATGTTGTGCACCTTATTGTATTCTCAGGATACCAGGGAAAGCTGATGCTGCTCCTTTCCCCCCACACAGCAAACAGCTCGAGGGCAGCTTGTCTGGCCCACAAAACACACTCCTACCATGGAAGAAGTGTTGGTGAGGCGTTTAGTGATATTTTTGCACTGGTTGCAAGCAGTATGGTTGTGATGCTTCTACACAGACAACGGGAGATACTCTGGAACAGCACTGGGACAGTTAAAATGTTACAACTTTTGTAGCTGTGTGTTTCCTAAACCAGCAAGAATCACTTAAAGCCCAAACCTAGTTTCTGCCAGGGTATAAAGAGGCTGAAGGAATCAGGGAGGTTTGTGAGGTCTGGAAATCAGTGCAAACAAGTGGAAATTTTGGCAGGTGGCATTACATGTAATCACTTTTGTCTGAGAACAGAAACATCTATGTTTTAGGGAAAATCGGACGGTGAGATCTATTAGACATGATGCTAAAGTGGCATGAAGGGCTGCAGATCACAGGCAAGTTGCCTATTACTACAAATTGCTTTAAAAATAAATCATCAGCTCTATGGTTGATTTATGATTTATTTTAAAACCAGAAGAAAACAGAAAGCTCTCCAGCAACCCAAACACAATCATAAATCCGATGTTTCCTTTAGGTCTGAAGTGTTGGTGTCCCAAGCGGCGGGTGCCAAAAAGCCGTCAGGCAGCGCAGCGCTGCCCGAGTGCAGCACTCAGAGAGTCTTTCAGCAGATGGACGCAGCTTGTTTGCACAGAGAAAATCCCTGAAGCGGGAAAATGCCACGTAAGAGCAGGCACTGACCCGTGGGGGAATGAGGGCAAGCCTTGCTGCGAGCGGGAGAGCAGGGCGCGCATTCCTCGTGCGCCTGTGGGGTACACACGTGTGTGTGTCCGTGCACCCCGCGTGTCTGACTGTAGGTACCTGTCCGGCTGTGTGTGCATCTGAAGGATGTGCACGTGTGTGCACGTGTGTGCATGTGTGTGTGTGTGCACATGCAGGTGCGTGTGTGCGTGTGGGGGCTGCTCTGCGCACGCACTGTACACATGCGGTGCGGGCACGCACGTCCGCATGTGTATGAACGCGGGCGTGTGTGCAGAGGCGGCCTGTGCTTGTCCGTGTGCGCGTCTGTGCACACGCATCCCCACGTGTGCGTGGGCCCGGCCGTGCCCGCGGGTCCCGCTCCGCGTCCACAAGGACTGGGCTACGCCTCCCTGCGCGGGGCGGGGAGCCGGCAGCGCACCCTGGGGAGCGGACACAGACACACGGACAGACCCACCGCGTCCCGTGTCCTCC